>APFE031271125.1:256290-267261 GCA_000404065.3 Pinus taeda | reverse complement strand
AAATACTTTGGGGAAAGTCTCAGATAAAAACCCCACACTATTGTATTATCATACATGGTGGAAATACATAGGAATTATACAAAGCCTTAGCTCTCAAAGCTAGCCATCTCTCATTACAATCCTTAGAGATGCTCATAGGCAATCTTGGCTTCTCTCCAACCTTCCTCTCTTCCATCCAAGCTCCTATTTCCTTGCATTGTTCCTTGTGGATGATTAGCCTATTACCAAGTGGAAAAACAAGCCTTCAAAACTGCGCAATCCTCAAGGATGAAACCTTGATTGCATGCATGAGTTTTCTCCATGAGAAAACACATGCAATTGATAGTACACTATCCTTGAACATTAATCTCAACTAGATCTTTCCCAAAATAGACATGCATGAGTTTCGGATGAGGGAATCTTCAGTTAACTAGAGTAGCACTAGTTGAGCGCATTAGTGCATCCACTGACTGTTAACTCACTATTAGATCCTCAAACAGTTTGGAACTAATTTAACTAGACTTAACTCAGTAAACTGAGTTAACTAATTGCAACTCAAATATAACTCAATCTTATCTCCTTAATTTAAGGGACAACTCTTGCATGACTTCAGAAAGACTTCTAACTTGAATTTATCCAACTAATTAATTTAAAATAAATTAATTAATTATTTCCAAGTAGCTGTTATGACAAAATTCGATTTTAATTCACAGTTTAATTCAAGGAAAAATTAAACTGGAATATTCTTCTTGCCATATTTCAACACTCCCTCTCAACAAGAAAGGGATTATCTGCCACCCCAATCCTGTCTCTATGGAACTCGAATTTACACTTTGGCAATTCCTTTGTCAAAATGTCAGCATCTTGCTCCTTTGTCGAAATATACTACAGCAACATGATCCTCCTCACTACACAGTATCTGAGATGATGATACCGGATGTCAATGTGCTTGGACCTATCATGAAATACTGGATTCTCAGAGAGTTTGATACAACTCTGATTATCACAATAGATCACAGTTGGATCCATCCTCTGATCAAACAAACCAACTAGGATTTTCTACATCCAGATGGCCTCACATGTTACCTCACTTGTAGCCATGTATTCTGCCTCTATCAAGCTGAGTGAAACCAACCTCTGTTTCCTGCCGTACCAAGAAACTACCGCTAACCCAAGGTTGAAAATCCCTCCTGATGTGCTCTTCTGATTTGATGGACTCCCTGCCCAATCTGCATCATTGAAGCCCTATAGCTTCACTCCCTCGACATGTGAAAAGACATGAGCAACAAATATTTCCTTATGCTTCTCCACACTACCATCAGTAGCTTGCTTTACCTTGTAAAGCTAATGGGAACTCACAACTGACTCATTCTCCGGTCTCAAAACCACGTCCCAAACACTATTATGAACTATGGAGACATACTCCTCCACCATAGCATCAACCCAAATTGGTTTCTGCATCGCTTCCTCAAAGGAAGATGGCTCAGTCTCAACACATTCCCCAGCAAGGGCCATTTATCTAGTGTACCTCTTAGGTGACCTCCTCTATTTGTGCCGAGAAGATGGTGCTCCAACATTCTCTCTCACATCCTCCAACAATATGTCAGCTTCTTTTGTGCACTTCCATCCATCTCTGGAAGACTTTGCTTGAGTGGATTTCTCCACTCCTAGAACCTTTGCATGCGGCTACTCCACATCAGTCTGAGGCTTCTCCTCCTTAGGAACCAACAGTTCCTCCATAGCCTATAGTTGGAGCTCCCTCTCAAGGAAAACTCGCATGGCCTTCTGCTCATCAAACTTGAGATCTCTGTGAACCACTATTCTTTGCCTAGTAGGCAAGTACACCCGATAGTTGTGAGGTGTATCAGTGTACCCCAAAAATATCCCCAACTCTGCTATCGGCTCAAGCTTCTTCTGTGCATCCTTTGTCAAATGGCAATATATCAATGAGCCAAAGATCCTGAAGTGACCCACATCTGGTCTCTTATCGTAGAAATCTTCCTCTAGTGTCTTCATCCCAAGTATGTGATGCGGGCTTCTATTTTGCAAATAGACCGTTGTGTTGCATGCCTCAGCCCACAGGTGAAGTGGTAGGCCTTGGCCATGTAGCATTGCCTGTGTTGCCCCTACAATAGTTTTGTTCTTCCTCATGGCCACCCCATTCTGCTTTGGGTTATAAGGTATCGTCAACTCTCGTTTAATTCCTTTCACTGCACAGAAGTCCTTAAACTCTTGAGAGAAATATTCTCCATTGTTTTCGCTTCTCAAGGCCTTGATCTTCTTCCCTGACTCTTTCTCGACCAAAGCTTTGAACTCACAAAACTTTATGAAAGTTTGGTCCTTCTTCTGCATGAAATAAAGCCAACACTTACAAGAATAGTCAAAAATGAAAATCACATAATATCTTTGCTTCGTTGTGGATGTCGTTGAAAATGGTACATACAAATTACTATGAACTCGCTCTAAGATAGCCTCTACTCGACTGTCTCAATCATGAAAGGAAGACTTGGTGTACTTTCCCAAGGTACAACCTTTGCATGTATCAACTTGCTCAAGTTTACCTTTGGGAAGTCCCGTAGATATCTATTGCATTATCTTCAAAGCCCCATGATGCAAATGGCCCAATCACCTGTGCCACAACTCGCCAGTGTCTTGGCTTTGCACAAATTCAGCTTTCGTACTCAATGTTGCACAATCATCTACCTCTAGTTTATAGAGATTATTCACCTGAATCCCTATCCTCTTGGTCTGACCCGTGGCTGTGTGTCTTAGGAATGCCTTTCCTTTAATGAAGACAACATCGTAGCCTTTTTCCTCTAACATCACGACCGATACCAAGTTCTTCTTTAGTCTAGGCACATACATCACATCTGCCAAGTTGAGAGGAGCTCCATGCTCCCTCTAAAAAGCAACCGTGCCCACTCCCGAAACACTATACCTTCCATTGTCACCCATATCTATGCGCATCTTGAGGTCTTTCTCCTCCAAGGCACTGAATAAATTTTTACTATTGGTCATGTGGAATGAGGCTCCACTACCAAGATACCACACATAACCCATCATCGATGACACCATGCATGCGATGAGGGTAAATTCCATTTCGAACTGAGAGACTAGTGCCTCACCTTCCTATCCTTCCGAGGATCCCTTCTTGGACTTCTTTGATGGGCAATTAGTCATATAATGTCCCATCATGTGACAATTAAAGCATCTCACTTTAGACATGTCACCCTTCTTCCCTCCATGAGAAGAATTTGCTTTGAAATGGGAAGCCTTCCCCTTCCCTTTCCTTGTCTTACTTGCTAAGGCTATATTTTCTTCATCATCATTCTTGGATGAAGAACCATCTCATGTGCTCCTCATGATCTCCTCCTGAATAAGATCCAATCATAGTCGTTCCCAATCCGCAATTTCTCCCTTCCATTCATAGAGTCCTCGTAGCTATTCCAACTCTTCGGAAGGCCAAGGAGAGCGAGGATCACCATATCATCATCGGCAGTAGTTATTCCCACACTGCCAAGCTCATCTCTACAGGTGGTGAGCTTTTTCAGATATGTGGAAATAGTATTGTCCTTCTCCATCTTGATTCTTCGAAGCTTATCCTTGAGTGCCAATTTCCTCTGGTTGCTATTGTTCTGGTAGAGGTCATTCAATGTCTTCCACATTGAAAATGGAGTATCCTTCCCAAGGAGACTCGAGACAATATGGTCTCGAACTCCCTCAAGGATGATCAGTCTCACCTTCACCACACACTTATTCCACTCAACCAACTCTTATGCATTAGTTGAAGTTGGCTTTGGGATTTCTTGATCAATGAATTCCTTCAAGCCATTGTCTTCTAATACAACATCCATTCTATCTTTCCATGCTATGTAATTCGAGCTACCTTCTAAGTCATACTCGAGTCTCAAGCCATAGAACGCGATTGGCTAACCTTGAAGTATGATATGAATTCAATTTGCACCTGCAACCTCAAACTTCAAACTTCAAACTTCGAATTCTCTTCTCAGTATTCTGTTCATAGCTCCGATACCATGGAGAATATATGTGATAGGTTAACTCGATAATTCAATATAAATCAAAGCATAATACTATAACCTACTTCTATTATCAATTTGCGGAAGCTTAAAGATCAAGCTGAACAATATAACCAGAAGAAGAAGAATCAATGGCACAACACACATGAAAATACTTTGGGGAAAGTCTCAGATAAAAACCCCACACTACTGTATTATCATATATGGTGGAAATTCATAGGAATTATACAAAGCCTTAGCTCTCACAGCTAGCTAGCTCTCAATACAATCCTCATAGATGCTCGCAGGCAATCTTGGCTTCTCTCCAGCCTTCCTCTCTACCCTCCAAGCTCCTATTTCCTTGCATTGTTCCTTATGGATGATTAGCCTATTACCAAGTGGAAAAACAAGCCTTCAAAACTGCACAATCCTCAAGGATGAATCCTTGACTGCATGCATGAGTTCTCTCCATGAGAAACACATGCAACTGATAGTACACTCTCCTGGAACATTAATCTCGAATGGGTATTTCTTAGAATAGACATGCATGAGTTTCTGATGAGGGAATCTTCAGTTAACTAGAGTAGCATTAGTTGAGTGCATTAATGCATCAACTGACTATTAACTCACTATTAGTTCCTCAAATAGTTTGGAATTAATTTAATTGGACTTAACTCAGTAAAATGAGTTAACTAATTACAACTCAAATATAACTCAATCTTATCTCCCTAATTTAAGGGATAACTCTTGCATGACTTCAGAAAGACTTCTAAATTGAATTTCTCCAACTAATTAATTTAAAATAAATTAATTAATTATTTCCAAGTAGCTGTTAAGACTAAATTCGATTTTAATTCACAATTTAATTCAAGGACAAATTAGATTGGAATATTCTTCTTGCCATATTTCAACACTTTTGTGGTGGTTGTACATCATGTAGATCAAAATATTGCTCCATCTATAGTATCCAAGTTACCAAATCCTTTCCATCAAACTTCCCCATATATATCTTTGGAATATGGTGGGAATCTAACATTAGATTCTATGAAATCATGATTAACATTTCTTTTATTTTCAACATGAGTTTCCTCTACTACCTTTTCTCCATCAGGAAGCCTTTCGTGTAGCAACTTTGTCCCATCTTCCTTCAAACCTTCCATGTCTTTGTTCAAAAATATTCCATGTTTCCTTTAAATTTTTCTTCTAAACCATCGATACTAGCTTCTATGCCACAGATAAAGACATTTATCCTAGCTTCAATTGTATTCTTCAAATCATCCATCCAATTTTTCTTACTAGATGTTTCTATTTTCTTGACTCGAGTCATTCTTTTTCTTCCTTTAGGAGCTCGATATTGAAATGATTGTAACTTTCTAATTTAGAATCTCCAATTTTTGAAATTTTTTCCTATTGTAGCCCTTTGAGTCCTCTTTCCGACTCCACAAGTCTAATCGAGATTGGATTTTCCAAGAAAGAATTATGCCTAATCTCCCACAAATACCATATTATAGACATGTTTAGTAGAGAAAACTTGTATAAAGTTCCATGTGTCACTATTTTTACCTCCGTCCCTGAAAACGATACCCAACAAACTATAGTTTGTCTTATTTCTATCACATTGTATGAAATTTGAATCCGATGCTCAGAGAGAATTATGATGATTTTACTAAGGTCACCTGTTTGAGATGAAATTCGGGAGCCTGTAATAACCATAACTTCCTTGGATCCTATCTTCAATAATATAATGAACCAAGATCGGAAATTTGTACACAAGGATTAGTACGATTTCGTCTCAAATGGGTTTCACTTTCAGCTTTTGAAGTTTCGTAGAAAACAAGTTATAGTGAAAATTCCATGATGGTCTGTTTGAGATGGAATTCTGGAGCCTCCAACAACTCTAACTTCCTAAGCTCACATCTCTGAAAATATAGCAATTCAAGATTTGAAATTTTGACACGAGGTTCAAAAATATTTCGGCTCAAATGGATTTTAATTTTAGTTTCTGAAACTTCGTATAAAAAAAGTTATAGAAAAAAATCCATGATGGCCTGTTTGAAGCAGCGAACCCTAGAATTCAAAGCTCTAATACCAAATGTTATGAAACCAACTCAAAAAATAGAAGAAGAGATAGATCAACGACTTCAAAATAAGCCTCTTTGAGGGGCAACCTCCTTTACATTACATAAATGAACAATTCTTGAATGATAGAAATGACAAGGCCTCCTTTCTATATATAGGAGCCTAAGGGGTCACAATATAATCAGAGCCAATATAATAATAATAATGTAAGGGCACAACAATAACAATAGTGGGCTTCTATGGGACACAATAATAACAATATGGGGGCACAACAATACAATAAGGGGGTTTTGTTAATAACAATAAGGGGCTACGCTAATATTATAAGGACCTAACAGAGGCATTACCCATGGTATTTGAAATGTAATGAGAGGCATGACTCTCAGTGAAATATCCCCATAAAAAGTATAAATACACGACTTCACTATGGAGTAAAGCAAACTTTTTGTCCTAATGTAGTCTTATGCTATATTTCATATTCAGTAAAAAGAATTTCATTCTTTTTTATGTAGTTCTCTTCTTAAATATTTCTCCTACTCAATGTGTCATATTCCTAGCTATTTTTATATTGTGATATATTCCTTTTTTTTATTCGTTAAGTTTCATTCCTTAAACAACTTGGATTGCACCAACATTAATGCATTGGGACTCATGAGGAATCTACAGTTAAGCACACTTGGGCTAGAATAGTATTGTGATGGATGAACTATTGGGAAATTTTTAGTTCTTATTATTTTGTCATTTTCTTTGGTATCATTCCTTAAACTATCTAGATCACCCACTCTTGCTAACCAAAATTATCTCTCTGTCTTGACTAGTGCTAAGAAAAAATGAACATTTCAAAGATAAGAACTAATTCTCATGAGCTTTGAATTGAAACCAGATGTTGGCTATTCTCAAAACACCTTGGGATCAAAGAATTTGCCAACTATGCTACACTAAGAGGGTTGAAGATGAAAAGCACTTTCTCTTAGATTGCTCGACTCTTACTCACCCGTTCTCATTAATCCAAAACATTTTCCACACTACCAACCTTATGAAAAACACTTTCTCTTGGATTGCTCAACTCTTACCCTCATCCATTCTCTTTTCCAAAATATTTGCCACACGACCAACCTTCTTGACTTGTTCAATCAACATAATTATAGTGATCTAGGAACACTTATTTCTCTTCCCTTTGATCATAGAAAAAAAAATTAAAAAATATTAATTAATCTCTTACTTCCTTAAGGTCCGATAGACCTCATTGGTCTCAGTAGACATTAATCATCATCAACGTCATTAATTATAACTACAATTTTTTATTTTATTTTTAATTTAATTTTTAGCTTTATGAAATTTGACCCATTAAAATGTTTTATTGAAAGTTATGATTATTTATTTTATTTTATTTTTATTTTTTGTGAGTCAAAATGTTCCACATTATAACATCTCTAGCATATTGGCCTAGAGAGCGCCTCTCGACACAACTAGCCTAGATCCATCTTAACACCTGATCTACCAAGTGGTGAGAGGATCAAATTTCTTTTTCAATTAAAAGAAGTTTTGCATTTCTCAAAAGTTTTATCCCTCTTAAACGCTTGGTAGATTCAAAGTTTTTAAATGGTATATTACATACATAGATTATAATATATTAATTATATTCTATATATATATATATATATATATATATATATATATATATAATTATATATATATATATATATCTTAAGTTGTTAGGTGTCAGTTCAGAGAGTGATACGGCTAGCCTTTGCTTGAGATAAATCGCACCATAGGCATCTAAGTCGTTTTAAAATCACTATTGGGATTGCCACTCAGCGTGGGCCACACCATCCCTTTATTATGACTAGAATTTTGCCCATTTTAAATTTCCAACTAGTTACATACTTCATGGGAGTAACTTACCAATTACACAAATCACCATCTATTTCTACACCTGTAAGAAATTATTAATTACAATTTATTTATTTTTAAATTAATTTATTTTGGACAAAATCAAAATATTGACATTTAAAAAAAAAAAAAAAAAAACATTTTCCTTTTTTTCTACTATTAAACTTAAAAAAACTTCTACAACTATATATAAACTCATATTATACATTAAAAAAACTTGTAATACTATATATAAACTCATATTATACATGAGAAAACAAATACTTTGCTTTTAAACATTCTTCTTATAAAGAATGTATACGTATTATCCAACATTAAAAAGATACAGAGAAGACCAAGTTAATATTCTCATTCAATTCAATGAATTGCATACTTTATCCCTGGAGATAATGTCAAGCAACTTTTTCCATATACGGAATATTAGAATATTGATAACATAAACTAAAAAATTATTAATGCATATACTTGAATTATTATAAATGTTTAAATTCTTAAATTTATTCCATGATATTTTAATTAAAATTTAATATTATCATAATTTAAAATGATTTTTAATATAAATTATATTATCATTAATTTTTATGATATTTAAATATTATCATTTATTTAAATATTTAAAAAAATTAATAAAATTTTATATATATTAATTAATCAAAATATATGAGAGGGAAAGAATTTGTGGTTTATTGAGATTTTAAGAGTTAAAATGAAACTACTGGTTTATTATTTATATTTAATTTAATTTTGGGAATATGTATAACAATATCAATTTTTTTAACATTTCGTTTTTTATTTTATGTTTATTTAATATAAAAAAATATTAATTGTTTAGAGATTATTGATTAATTTTTTTATCTTTTTAAAATAATTAATTAATAATAATTATTTTTAATTTATTATAAAAAAATTAAATATATTTCAAGAATTTAATGATGATGATTAGCGTCTACTAAGACTAATGCGGCTTATCAGACGTCAAGAAAAGAAAAAGAATCTAATTGTGATTCTTCAAAATCTTGTTTCTATGATCAAAGAGAAGGAAAGAAGTGCTCCAAGATCAATATAGTTGGGCTGGCTTAATAAGTCAAGAGGATTGGAAGTATGACAGATGTTAAGGAATTGAGAGCGGAAGTGAGTAAGAAGAGGACAGTTTAAAAGGAAGTGTTTTTCATCTTCCACCTTCTTAGTATCACAAATCTAATAGATTCTAATGTCCCAAGGAGCCTTGGGAGTAGACCACTTCCTAGTTTCACTTCGAAGCTCATGAGAATTAGTTCTTATCCTAACAATGTTCATTTTTTCCTTAGTGTTGGTCAACACAGAGAGAATTCTAGTTATCAAGGGTGGGGTTGATCACCTCCTTATAGTATCTTAGCTTCCTCTTACCCTCCAACTCCTTATCATCCCACAACTTGTCCTTAAAATTGGAGGTAATAGTATATTTGTCACTATCCTTGCTTCTCGTGATGATATCCTCATTAATCCCCCAATGGTTGAGCCAAGACTGGCCGGGCATCCTTGTGCCATCTATGCTTGAGGGCGAAGGTGGGGGTTTTGACTGGAGTTAGAAGCAATTTTTGGGAGCCTCTTGGATTCCATGTTGTAAATATTCTTCTTATACATCAAATATCTAAACATAGTTGTACTTTCAATGAGGGACAAACCAACTTCAATCAAGAGGATATGATAGGGAGTATTTCTCTTGATCTTTAGGTTGTAGGTTACGAATTGCTTTTGAATCATCTCAATCTTTCTCCATGACTCTTTGGATATACTGCAACCCCAAACTTCACATCTATATAAGATAATAAGGGTGACGATAGTCTCAAAGAGGAACCTCTTTTTACTGCAAATGCAAAGATCAACCAACTTACAATTGTTTTCAAGCTCATAATAAGCTTTCCAACCTCCAATAATCATTTTCTTGATGCTATAATTCCAGTTGAGTTGATGAGCCAAGTCAATACCCAAATAGTTATGAGAAGAAACCTACTCTAAGCAATTGTTATCATAAACGAAACTACCATAGGTGATATTTTTGGATTTAATGATCATGACTTTAGTCTTATCGGTATTAACTTTCATACCCATCTTGGAGCAGTAGACATGAAGAGTCTTAAGCTGTTTGTCTAGGTCATCATGGCTTTTTGCAAGAAGAATGATATCATCAGCATAAAGGAGAAGGGTAATGATAATACCAGAAAGCTTGGTGCCCTTGCAACTTGCAATTTGCAGACACTCCTCTAGTTTATCGATTTATATGCCAAAAAGGGTAGGGGATAGGGTACACCCTTGCTTGACTCTAATATTGCATTTAATGTCTTTATACTTCGTTGGTCTTAAGCTTGGCAATGATAGTTTCGTAGAGGCAGATCACAATAATCCTCAGTTCAGGAGGAACCATGATCTCTTCAAGTCTCTCCTAGAGCTTATCTCGAGGAACAATGTCAAAATCTTTTTTAAAGTCCACAAAACAACAAAAGGTATCAACTTTACTATTGCGACATTCCTCTGGAATGATCCTGAGAGTGACAAGATGGTCGATAGTCGAGTGATGTCTCCTAAAATTAGCTTGCCCTTTAGCTCTTTTACCATGGTTTTCAATCCAAAGGCTAAGATTCTTTTCCAAAATGAGCCCATATAGCTTGGCCAGGATGTGGCTAATCATAATGGTCCTGTAGTTAGAGGGAACACTTTTGTCACTCCAAAGCTGAGGGAAGTCATGTTGTACAACCAAATTGAGAAGCTTGTAAAGATGGGGAATGACGATAGATCTTCCCATTTTAAAGATCTCAGCTTGGTATCCTTCAATATCTTTAGCTTTCCCATTCACAAGCTTATTAATTTGAGACTCAACATTTTGTAGAGAAAATACATCCTCTTAATAGGTGTGTTTAAAATGGTGCCCATAATGTCCGGAAAATCATTCAACTTCTTAAAATAATTATCCCAATTTTCTAATCAACTAAAATGAGTACCTTTAATTTTATCATTTTATCATTAA
>APFE031271125.1:201654-218670 GCA_000404065.3 Pinus taeda | reverse complement strand
CTCAAAAGCTGGCGATAAGGCATTCACAATGGTTATTTACCGGTTCATTTTTTAATGAGCTTAAACACTGGGGAAACATTTGCTCATGACTTATGTTTATTTTTTAACGAGCTTGAACTCTGCAGCAACATTGCTTGCCATGATGGTCATTGAGTTTTTGATTTACCCTTAGCATTTCGTTCTTTCAAAGATTGTACTACCTGTTCATTTTCTTCATCAAACTGATTAGAAATGAAAACATATGCTTGATAAATGAGTTAAAAACACTAATATTTTACTTGAATTACGTGCATAGTAAATTAAAAAGTGACTTTTACCTCTCATTTTACCATTTCATTTGAATTTGGTTTGTTGGAGCTTTGGAGGTGCTTTTTCCCCCCTGATTTTCACCAGCGGATTCCAGGAGATTTTGTGGACGATTCTTGACACTGTTCGGACCAGGTAAGAGCTAAACTTGTGCTCTTTCATTACATGCCTTTCATTTTGGATTTTGAGCTTATTTCCTTGTCCTACTGAGCCCCTGGGGTTTGAAGAACTCGCCCTATGATCATCGCACCCTTCCTTAGTCGAAAGGTGTGATGCATACTGATATCTCCACTGACTAGTGAGTATGCATTGCTCCTAGTACACTTGCAGGGGCGCGATGGACGCAGGGAGGAAAATTTTTGCACAGTTTCCTCATGAATTCTTGCCTGTTTTTTACCAACTGAAGATCCTGACTCTTCCCTTGTTTGTTTTTCAGGGATTCATCGGAGCAAAAATGGTTGTTACATGGTGAGAACACCAGCATGAAGAAGAGGACATTGTTGCTTTACATGATCTAGGCACAGTAGCTGCATTACGGAACTGTGGCCTGTTGAAGTTTTTTAGTATCTCTAGCTTGAGGCAACAAATCAGTTGTTGCAGTATTTCCTCAATGCATGGGATCCTATCAACTAGGCATTCTAGATTAGGGGCAAATCGATCTGCTTGACAGTGGTGGACATCTATTTTCTGACCGGTTTATCGAGGCATGGTGCCCCTCTCTCATTATCATGCTCCGCCCATGGGGGTGAGTCTGTGAGGGAGTACATTCGCTGAAATTACATAGAGGGATCTCAGCTAAGTGCAGACGACAAGATCAATATCTGAGATGTCACTGACCGGTCCTTGCGGACCATTCTGTTTACTTTTGCTAGACTGGCTGGTAGTTATGCTCTTCACATAGCCAACAGATCTTATATGAAGTATGCTTTGGAATGCCTTGAACCGAAGGTGTTCAATTGGTGTGATGCAGTACTTTCTGTGATGAAGGAACAATTGACCAAGGTGAAGAGCAGTAGATCCAAGAACTTTGGTTATGGTTCTATTTTGACTGCTTTCGCCTTGGAGAGAATCCCACTGATGCAGCCACAATACATTTCACTTGGCCTACCTCCACCGACCAAACCACAGATGCAGAGATGGGTCGATCTCTTGTCTCGGCATGCTGGTCAGCCCATATTTCTTTTTCTAAGACCTTCTTCGAGTGGTTTGACCATCAGGAGATGGTTTATGCCAGGTTCCCATATGCTGGTATGGATTTCCGAGGTGATCCGGATTTGGTGCTGTCGGTTGGTGAGCAGTGGGGTGCCATGGGTAATTCTTCTGACCATATCTCTGTTCATTGTTGTTTATAATGTTCTTATATTCTTATGATCAAGACTAATCAAAACTCATGTGCTCATGCAGATGTTGGCCCAGTTCGACCAACAGTACGCCGCAGAGACCCAGCGGCCGCTCCAGTAGGAGAGGCTGTTGGGAGGGCCATCCTTTGCGACCTTGATGTGGTCGAGACTCTTTCGGCACTATAGGACTAGATCGAGGGCCTTAACCTTGGCATCCCAGACATGAGGACTGATGAGCTGCCTTCACGGTTGCAGCGACATACCACTGGAGTGCCGAGTCGATGGACTAGGCTCTTGCACATGATTGCACAGGCAGTGACTTGTTATCACCAGCATCATTAGACTAGGGCACCCCCTAGCATTTTGAGTTTTGGGTCATTTGACCAATTTTGTCTTGGTTACAGAACATTATGTACAGACTATAAATAGTTATGGAATATATTTTTTATTTTTGGAGCTCTATTTTGGTTCAGTTACATAATCCTACTGCATATATTGATGTGATGCCTCTTTTTATAAATGTCTCAAATGTCTATCTAACACATAATTTTCCAATGAGTCTGTTAATGTGTTTAAACTTCTGGAAATATTTTGATATTGGATGAAATCGAACTATCTTTCCAAAATTTTGAACCTTAGGAACATGCGATAGATAGCTGGATTTCGTACAGAACAGATGCCGGTGAGTTGTAGAATGACGACCTGTGAGTCTAGCCTGACGACAAGTCGGCATATGCCATGTGTGATGGCATCGGAAAGGAGTTCTATCAATGCACTGTACTCAATGATATTATTCATAGACCGACCAATACACACTCCTCTGAAACTTACTAACTCGTCGCGGGGATTGAAAATGGCCCATGCCGCAGAAGATAGGTTCTGTGAACTACGACTTGCTCCGTCGGCATATCCAACGAATGATTCCAGTAGGTTCGACATCTGCAACGAATGAAAAAAGTGGATTACTTAACCAAATTAAATGCTCTTGGTGAAAACAAAAATGTAACAAAAGCACGAGGATTACTATGCTAGATCAAGCATAGTAACACTTGAGGTACAACCCGTTGTGAGGTTGCACCAGTGGAATCCCATCATAGTCCATCAACTCGTAGGCTCCTTTTGCTAATACTCGTTTAACAATATAGGAACCCACCCATAACAATTTGAATTTCCCTGCTCCTAATTTATCGGATTCCTGGTCGTAAAGTAAGACCAGGTCACCTTCTGAGAAGATGCGAGGTTTGACATTCTTGTCGAACTGTGCTTTGACTCACTTCCTATGAGGTTCGTTAGTCAAAGCTGCATCACGATGGGTTTCATCCAAATGGATTAGTTCCAAGAAACGAGCCTCTTCTTCTGAGGTTCCAGGGAGAAGGTCGACTGCGAGTTTGAGGGACAAGATTTCACATTGAACCGGTAAGATTTCTTCCAGACCGTACACCAATTGAAAAGGTGTGAATCCGGTTGCATTTCTTACCGATGTCCAGTATGCCCACAAGGCCGAGTACAGGATTAGGTGCCAATTCCGTTTGTGGACTTTGATCATCCTTTGTAGCATGCGCTTTAGGACTTTGTTGATTGCTTCAACTTTTCCGTTAGCTTGCGGATAGTATGGAGTAGAGCTGTCATGGGACAGTCCTAATTTGGCAGCCAACTCAACCATCACGTGATTGCGAAAATGCAATCCATGATCTGTGACTATGGCCTGTGGAACACCGAATCTGGAGACTACGTGATTGAAAAAGAAAAGGGCAGCCGTTTCGCCGCTGTTGTTTAATGTAGGCATCGCCTCAACCCATTTGGTAAAATAGTCCACCGCGACTATTATGTACCCATGTGCCCCGGTCGAGGTGGGGTTACATGTCATGAAATCTATGCCCCATTTGGTGAATGGCCCAACAACTACTACTAGTTGCAGCAGTGCGGGTGGTCTTCTGGTTTTGCTATCGAAAAATTTGGCAAGCATGACAACTTCTAACTACAATTATGCAATCTTTGAACATTGTTGGCTAGAATTATCCTGCTTGTAAAAGTTTTTGCACCGTAGCATAACCAGATTGATGCCCCCCACACACGCCTAAATAGCAGTCATTCAGGACTTTCTCGGCCTCCTCAAGGGTGAGGCACCTCCGCAGAACTGTATCAATACGGTGACAGTAAAGAGTATCACCGACGATCACGTAGTCTTTTGCTTGGTATCGAATACGTCGTTGTTCGGAGCGTGAGGTATTAGACCTATATGTTTGTGTCTGGAGATAAATGATTATATCTCCGTACCACAAATCACTTGAAGATATCAGAAACAAATTTTCATCCACGATTGCTTCTTCGGATGTTGTATCGTTGGACGACGATGGGAGATCGCATAGTAACTCTGCGAATACGAGGGATTTCTTTGATTTGGATTTTTTGAATTCCAAATCAAACTCTTGTAGAATTGTTATCCATTTTGAATACTTGCCCCCTAGCAACTGTTGCGACAATTTATAAGTCATGGGGTTGCAATCTGATAAAATGGTAGTTTTCCTGAAGAGTACGTAGTGTTGACATCTCTGTATCGCTTGAATAGCTATGAGGGCGAGCTTTTCAACGTAGGAGTATTTCATTTCCATATCATTTAAGTTTCAACTTAAATAATATATAGGATGTTCAATTCCATTGTCTTCTTGAACTAGAACCATTGCTATGGTCGTATTTGCTACAACTAGATATAGGTTAAAGTCTTTTTGATAATTAGGAGCATACATTAGTGATGCTTGTATTAGAGATTTCTTCAAAGCATCAAAGGAGGCTTGCGTGACTTGGTCCCAAACGAAGGGTACATCCTTTTTCAAAAGATGAGTATAACCATTAGCTAGTTCGGCGTAATTTGGAATGAACCTCCTGAGGAAATTTTCTTTCCCTTGGAGTTTCTGAATCTGAAGTAGGCTTGAAGGTGGAGGCAAATCGATGATTGCCTAAACCTTGCAAGGGTTGAGACGAATCCTATCCTTTGAGACAACGAAGCCAAGTAAACGACCAAAACTTACACCAAACACACATTTGTATGGATTGAGTCTTATCTTGTAGTGTTGGCAACGTAGAAATATTTCTCTCAAATGGCGCGGTTGATCGGTCCTTTTTTGCGAATGAGTTGGGAGATCATCGAGATAAGGTTGAACGATGTTTTTGATGTCATGGAAAGCATAGTTCATTGCTCTCTGAAAAGTTGCCCCTATGTTCTTCAAACCAAAGGGTAGCTTGCTATGTGCGAATGTGCCCCACAGACAAATGAATGCAGTCTTTGACTGGTCCTGTGGGCAGATATTTATTTGATTATACCCGGAAAATCCATCCATAAATGAAAATATTTTGCATCCGGCGCATTCATCAATTATCTAGTCGATAAAGGGTGTAGGGTAGTTGTCTTTCAGCCAAACTTGATTTACATCCCTGTAATCGATGCACACTCTAATTTTTCCATGTTTTTTCATTACAGGAATAATATTCGATACCCAATCGGTTAGAGGAATGGGGTAAATGAAAGGAGCATGGAGGAGTTTTTCAACTTCCACCTTGATGGCAACGGCTTTCTTGGGGTGCACCTGCCTTAGCCGCTATCGTACCGGTTTGACATCTGGATACATCTTAATTTCGTGTTCAACTATGCTCGAGTCGATACCTGGCATTCCATCATATGACCAAGCAAAGACATCTCTAAACTCACGAAAGAGAGTGCTATATATTTCCAATTCGGAAGAAGAACAAGATTTGCCAACATGAATGTTCTCTACAACTTCTGTTTTGGCTGAGATATTTATGGCAATAGTCTCTTCGATATTGGATAGGTTTCTCTCAGAATCCACCATGTTTACAGTATTTGTCAGAAAGTCAAATACTGAAGGATGGTGTAGGTCACTGAGATTATCTTCTTTCTAAGTCAGAAGATGGGAACGATGGTGGTAATCTTCCCATTGTGCCCCATTAATCATCACCGATTGAATGATTCCTTCATCTGTAGGGTGTACTTGCGACCAAGGATCTGAAGGGGTGCCATATTCCTTAGACCTATCTATCCAAACACTCGACGAGCATTGATGTGGGTTTGCCTCCCAGGCTGAGAACATTGATTGCTATAATATTTCCAGCGGGGTTAGAGGCAAAACCTGCGAATGATCCATTTTAACATCATTTTCTCACATCTTTTGAATGGAAGATATCATATTGCAGGTTCCTACATTAGCCACTTCTGCCGAATTCATAGGAGGCGGTAGGGTAAAAGTTCCCATTAACGTAGGGTCTTTTTGTAGGCCTACTCCGATATTATGAAGCATGCTAGGGCTTCCATGGATCATCATAATTCTTCCTGTAACTTGCGAATTGTTGGGGAGAAAAGTTTGTTGGTCAATGATTGTAATTCCTCCTTGGGAAGGAAATGCAATTTTCCTAAAATAGGTTGACACAACTGGTTCCATGGCATATATCCAGGGTCTTCCCAGTAGGATGTTGTAATCAATATTCCCATCGATGACTTCAACATTGATTTCTATTGTTTTTCCCTCCAGTTCAACTTGCAAGTTACTTAGTATCCCATATGGGGTGTATGTTCGTCCATCAAATGCTTTTAATGTTGTTGATGATCGCGACAAAGACGGAGACCCCAGAGTTTTCCAGCAACTCATCGACATGATACATGTGGATGCCCCCTCATCAATAATTGTTCTATGAACAGTTTTGTTGAGGGCTTTCACTTGAATGAGGAAAGCTAGTTGAGCTAGTAACTGAGGGTCATATCCTTTATGATTAAAAGATACAAGATTGGAATCCATTGGGTCAATCCCACCTATTGCTGATAAAAAAGCCTAATTTTGGGAGGGGCAATTTTGCAGTACTTCAAGAGTTGACATCGCGGATGGCGATTGAGCTAAATCCTCCACTATATTATAGTGTTGTGCTGCTCGGGCATGAGGATTAAACGTCGATTTGTGTACAACTTCCTTTGGCAGTTTTATCGTTAATTCAGGAATGATGGGTGGCACGACTTCTGTTGAAGTCATTGTTGAACTACTAGGTTGATCATTATCCTTGTTGTTCAACATCTGTGGATTCGCGTAATCTTTACTCCTTGTCATTATAAGAGCATCATTCAGTTGCTTCGAGACTGACAACATTAGCACTTGGGACGGGGAAGCATTTTCGCTAGCAACCAGATTTGTTCCTAGGTTTGGAAATGGATGCGTCAGTATAGCCGAGGTTTTTGAACTTTTGAAGAATTTTCTAAGTTCTTCTTTATATGGACACTCTTTGGTCTAGTTACCCTCGTCAGATATACTGCATGGATTTTTGGGTTTCGCATTCCCAGAAGGGTTCACAGAAGATTTCCTAGGAGATGAGTCTCCCTGGTTTTTCTTCTTCCCTTGTTTTTTCTTCTTGCCTCCTGGCTGCTTGGTTTCTTTTCCTTTATCTGTTGACACGACATTTACTTCTGAGGCTAGAAGTTCCACATTTACATCTTGACTTGAAACCGTGTGGGCCTTTTTCGATGTGGCCTTTGCGGTTTTAGTGCTTGTCGTACCTATCACACCATCGCCGGCATGAGAGTCTTTGTTTGATTTAGGAGGCGGAGGAACGGAGAATTCTGGTCTAGGAGCGTCAAGGATTTTATCGTAGAGCATGCCAGACTGAGTATAGATCAAGTCTAGATATTTTGCACGAGCAATAACTTGCTCTTAAGTGATGACTCCCCCCTTTGCCACATCTTCTGTAATAGCGGGTAACAGGGAATTAATAAACCATTCAACTAATAGCTGATCAGGAACATATGTTTTTAACATTCTACGACGACGTCGCCACTCATGAATATGATTGGAATAGCAGAAGGAGCTTTCGCAGTCGCTGTGTCGGGTGACACAGTCCTTGATGTTGACGGTTGTTCAGACATATTAAGCCTATCCAAGGGATTCCTCAGTGATTCTTCAGGAACTTCTGAGGGTGGGTGAATATTCTCTGATGAAGAAGGATATAGGGCGATCCCAGCTCCAAGTTGCGTTGGAATGCTAGATGGAGGATCTTCCACAATCTCTTCTATGGCAATCAATCCAGGAGGAAGAGGCAGACCATCAGGTCCATAAAAAATTTCTGGTGCCGAAGAAGAAGTAAGTTCTGCAGCAGCAGACGGTTGGGGAGTAACACCTTCCAAATTGGTTGTAGATGGAGCTAGTTCAGGAATAGAAGTGTTAACTGTCACACTAGGATCAGCCGTAATGTCCTTTTGCTATTGCGGAATTTCTTCTGTAGAGGTAGGGATTCCAGAAATGTTCAGAGTAACCAGAGTCTCTGAGGATGTCGGAGTTCTTGCTCCAATCAACCTAGGGGACTTTAATCCAATTAGACGAGTTCGCTTTGTCCGGAATGGTTTCACTTCCAGAGTCAATGATGGTTGACTCGTAAGTCTCCGCGAATGACGAGGTATTGATTGACTTTCTTCCACGATTGCAGATTACTTGATCAACTCAAAATAAAAAGGGAAAAATGTTTTTCAAATTAAATGAATTTTAGAAGCTTTGACACAACTTGTTTTTTTCAATTTTAAAGAGTCAAGAAAAAACAAAAGATGACTCTAGTCACCTTCGATTTTTATTGAGCCTGAAGTGACAAGTGCTTAGAGGACCTTTTCCTTTAAGGAGTCTGAAAAGGAGCAAAATGGACTTCTTTGGAGATCTAGACAGAGAGGATTACCAAACCAATTACAAAACTGTAGAATACTTTTTACGGTATGGCAGTCAATCTTCCTGAATGCTGTGTTTGGTGCATTGCGATCGATGGGGCGGCAGACACGACTTCCTAAGGATAAAGGATGTAGCCTATTGTGGTCTCCCAATATATACTCGACGGTACGTGGGAGGACAAGTCCGTACTGGCACTTGCCATCTCAGAGTGGAGGAATCACCCAACCAACACTGAAAGCAATAGTTACCGGGTTTTATGATGCCATAATACATCTCTAGCCTAGACCTCTAGATGTTGTGCGTTAAGTTCCAAAGCGTTGTTACATTCATTGAATTTATTTTAAGTTGATCTTTCTTAACAGTTTGCCTTTCAGGTTCACCACATAATGTATATATAATTCCTAAAATGCAGTCTAAGATTATAAGCAAACGTTTGATCTTCTTTCAGCAATGAAAAGCCTAGCTACTAAAGGGAGCAAAGTCAAGAATCTTTTCTTCACAAAGCACAGAGCACACGCTAAAATGCACAGTCCTAAATCAAGCCAAGCATTCAAAATGCAAATGCACATGCATGTATTTGTTTTCAGCTCTCTTAATGTGTGAATAACGTTAAGAAAGCTATGTGCAAAACTGAATTACTTTTAAAGCGACAGTACTCAACAAAATCCTTTTTCAAAACGAAGTGAAAGCAAGAGAGGCACTTCGCGATTTTGAAATAGAAATTGCTTTTTGACACTTTAAAAATAACAATTCAAATCCTATGCAATAGTAACTATATAATCGACTATCCAGAACAATGGGATTGTTTTCTAAAACTAAAAATGACAGCTAAGACACTTTCAGATCTAGAGACGATAGTTCGACTAGGCTACTTTTTGCAAAAGAGAACTAAAAACGACGCACAATACATAAAAAAAATTATAGTTCTTTGCACTAAGGAGGCGGAATAATGCAAGAGAAGGGCGTTTTCGCAGAAGTACACTGACTACAGATAGAAAAACTCTTGAATAAGACTGAAAATAATGAGAAAAATCCACAGTTGGAGGGTAAAGTTAACCCTCCCTGACCATCGCACCTGTTACACAGTGAACTCAGTATGCACCGCACCTACTGCACTCGGGAAGTGCGATGCATACAGACTGCCTTGAAGGCAGGGTGTGATGGTAGCAGTGTGAGACTTTGAACGAGGTTTCACTCACAGTTTGCAATCTAGTTTAGGTGTTTAGGCTAAATAAGTAAATATCAGTGTATGTAAAACACAGGGGTGATCTAAGAGGTTACTAGAGCCACCACTTAGGGAAATTAGATTGCTTACAGATCTATTGTTTAATTCATAAAAAAAACACGGAGATAGACTGAAGCAGCATTGATATACTTTGCATTTGTATGACAAATGAGTTCGAAGGCTAGCTGGCTTGACTTCAGGCTCCGTCTGTAAGTTTATAAAAGAAACAAGGATAGATAGGCTAACAAGTAATCTAGTCGCTCCCCAGTGGAGTCACCATTTTGTTATACGGGAATAGTGTCCACTTGGATGCTGCTATTCCCACTAAGATGGGTGGCTATCTTAGAAACAAACAATCAAAGTCTACTATTACTTCCTTTTATGAAAATAGATGAGAGGAGAACCAAGAGGGCCAACCTGAGTCTTGCGTTTGATTTCCTCTCCTTCTTGATAGAGTTTCGCCGCTTCTTCTTTGTCTGCCCAGCTTCACAAGGACCTGTGGAATCACAGGAACATACTACTATGCAAGAAACAAGGATCTAAATTCATAAATAATATAGGATCAGATGTGTATTAACCATATACATGCATATATAAACAAGTATGCAAGAATATGGAAGGAAAAAAGAATAGCTTTATTCAGATGAAAAGTAGCAAGAGGATTACAGCCATGGGCTCTAACCCAGCATCATCCTCCAGCTAGGAAGCCCTTCTTCACCTCAAGAAAAGCTAGAACACCCAACACTGTGAATGTACACCAGAATACCAACAACACTTCTCTATAAGATACAAAATTCTAGCCTCCGGATCTATGTGATGAGGGATCCATATATAGATGATTACAGAGAGGTGAGTCATCTTCTGGGATCTTGATTAGTGTCTTCTCTCTGATAGTTCCTACTTCTACTTGGAGAATGATGATCTCTTACTCATCCCTGGTCGAAAATAGAGAGGCAAGTGTCAGAGGGAAGCTTCTGGAAGATTCCATGATCTTCCACCTCGCATTTTTGTCCCTGCCATTTGTCCATTCCCGACCATCGCACCCTACATAGGAGAAAATCAGTATGCATCGCACCCTGTACATTGGAAAGATGATATGCATCGCACCCTTTGCATTGAGCTTTCAGTATGGTCTAGTTTTGACCATTTATGAGCAGTTTTCAGTGGAGAACTTCTGGGAGATGATGTAATCAGTTGACCTTGTTCCTTTAGGCAATGAAGCAACACTTTTAGGGACTTAAGAGCCCTCAGTTTATGGACATTTGTGATTGGGATTGAAGTGTCCAAAAATGTTTATAACAGTTGCCCCCTAAAGCATGAAGTCGTTAATCGTTTTTGATGTCGGGTGAAATGCTTTACTATGAGGATCTGAAGTTTTTCTAAGCTGGGAGGTGACCTGTGTAATAAGATACAATACAATACATTATATGACAACAGTTTTTCATGATCTAGTTGAGGCGGGCATTCCCATGCTCCACTTTATAAACTCATTTTCATGTACATAGGATAGACGATTGTTTGTGTGACAGACTGATGATATGGACACATAATCCTTTGATTTGGATGATCATCTGCTCGGCAATGATGTACACTGGATGTTTTTATATTCTTGAATATATCGCAGCCCAGATGGATGAAACTAGATCTGGGGTCTTCAAACTTGGCCAATCTTCACTCGGAGTACAAGTCGATCCATGTGAAATTTTTTTTGGAGTCGAACATGGAAAGACATCGCTTGATTACCAGCCAATGATGTAAGCTGTTAACATGCACGAGAGAAATCACCAAATAATGATGATGACCCTCAAGGTACTACAGTACAATTCACGTGGTGTGAAAAGGGACTTGGTGTCGAACACCATGTAAAATCTCTCGGTCGAAGGCCATTGATGTAAACCTATCGCCGAAAGTGAGAAACTTGCCATTGAGGCATGCAAGCTTCAAAGTACTGAAAGGGTTGTTCCTAAGTCAACTTCTTGGATAATGAGCTGATGTTGACAAGAAGCGACCCGTCGCAGGAGGGTCTTAATGAATCCCACATCAATGACACGGAATGAATCAAATGATTTTGGAGGTGAAAATAAACTGACGATATGGGGTTCAGGGTGGCGATCATGAAGGAATAAAACATGAATGTATTGTAGTGGGTGAGACACAGGTGAATTGTCTGAATGACTTCTCTTGAACATATCGGCGACACTGAAGATGGATTGGTAGCGTTAACCCCAGAGATGGATGGCGTGACGGACCAATGGTGAAGACCAGTGAATGGAACAACCCAACCCGACATGGATGCAGAAGGAAAGTGTCATGTTCAAGAGCGACTTGCTACCAATAAAGTTTCTTCTTGTTTTCTTCCCAATTTTCCCCAGTCATTGCTGACCAGTACCTCTTTATTTTTTTCAAGCTTGAGGAGGATAACATATGCTTGTTCTATAATCCGCCCTTCAGGCGAACCTGTCGCTATACTTTAGCGAGCCTAGTGACAGTGGAACTCGTTCTCGTCTTGTTGGATGAGTTTGTCTCTATTTAGTTTTAACGAGTTTAACGACAAAGATAACTCGGTCTCTTTCAATTTTAGAGAGTCTGAAAGAAACGGAAAGAAGACTCCGAAGATTCTTTTTCGTTGTGTAATCCCTTAAGTCTGAAAAAGCGTAAAATAATACAAAAGGGATGAATTTTCAATAGTTTTAACAAGCCAAACAAGACAAGCGCTCGATCTTTTTGTGTAATAATCCCTCAGGTCCAAAAAGACTAAAATCTAGAGGAGGGATAGCACTTCTGATGCCTTTAACAAGACGGAGAGGCCAATCGCTCGGCAATCTTTTCATATTTTATGAGTCAGGTGAAAAGAGCTTAAAGAAGACTCGTTTTCAAGGAACAAGTGATGGTTTCAGGTAGCAATTGATTCCAGGTAAGATTTGGAATTTTCCAATCATGTCAGTGTCACAAGGATGGCTAACAAAACCACTCTTCGCAGATGTTCCTCGAAGGGGTAAACAATCATATGGGGGTGAATGATCGGCTAAAAATAGAGTGGAGGTGATGGTGAGAACACGACCAAGGCTCAAAAGCTGGCGATAAGGCATTCACAATGGTTATTTACTGGTTCATTTTTTAATGAACTTAAACGCTGGGGGAAACATTTGCTCATGACTTATGTTTATTTTTTAACGAGCTTGAACTATGCGCTAAAACTGCTCATGGAGAGTTTATTTTTTAACGAGCTTGAATCTCTGTGACAACATTCCTCGCGAGTCGTATGATAAGAAATGTCTCATTCGAGATGCTATTTTGAAGTGGCTTACATCTCTCAAGCTTTGCCACGGATCCTTTCTTTATGCAAGTTAGGAAACGACTAGCCTTACGGGTTTCAAGGGTTAGAAGTCCTAAAAATTTAAAAAATAAATAGCCGCTCTTCACTTGCATGTGGAAAGGTTTGCATGCCCCCAAGTATAGCGAAAAAATTTCCAGGTTACCAAGAAAGTTCTATAAGCGTAGCAGATAAAATGCTTCCTCGGCGATAACTATCGAAACAGACAAAGGTGAATGGCGCAGACGCATTCCACTCACATAACTTTGATGAAGGTATCTTATTCCAGCCTATTCCCATTTTCCTGTAAGGACGGGTTTGCCAGACTAGTCATACATCCGTCGCGGAAATCCACTCTATACCTAAGGTTTTCTTGCCGAAACAGACCAGGGTGCATGCCCCTTGTGTTTCAATCACACCTTCCTGAATCACTCGTGTTCATCAGGTGGACAGGCTGGAGACTGATGAGAAATTTCTTGCATGCAAAGACCATTTAGGGATGGAATTTGACTATTTGTGATGTGTGAACCGGGGAATGACATTTTGTCTACGAGCTTGACCATTCTGCCTTCGTGCAGAAAACACATTACTCTAAAGAGTGAGGAGACGATGGCTCCCATGCAATAAATATAGTCGCGTCCAAGGAGTATATTATAATCTAAAGGTCCTTGAACTACCATAACGTTCATGTGAACAATTTTCCTTCTCAAAGTAATGGGCACATTTGAAGGATCCTAAGGTCGACTGGTTCCCTTGTCGAAGCCTGTCAGATTTCTCATTTCAGGCAAAAGCGATGGCGAACCAAGCGCTTTCCAAGCAGTTGAGGAAAGGATACTCACAGAAGCCCCTTCATCGATGATGGTACCAACCATGACAATTTTGTAATCTTGTACAATGATTCTGAATGGTACACTGGCTAGTAAACGGGGTCTGCCTAGTAGATTCCAGTGAAGGAAACGACTAGGTTGCTTGGTGGTGGGACCGAATAGACGGCCGGGTATGACTCTGATGAACTTCCTTCCTGCGATAAAGGAACGGGGGGACTGCACCCAAGCTCATCGGAGTCTGTGTTGATGAAAAGAATTTGAACGGTGTCATTCTCTTTCTCTTCAGTGACGGTATCATTCGAAGATGAACACTCTGAAGGCAAGACCGAGTCAACTGCTGTATCGACACTTTGACTTTCGTCTGGTATGGATTTAGAGGGTTCATTTTCAACGATAGATGCTTCGTCTTACCACAATGACGGGCCAACCGGATTTTCAACCGTGGAGGACTTGGCAAGGGTTTTTAATATCAAGGAGGAAGTCGTAGCAGTGAAACCGGACGATCATCCAAAACTCTTTTAGCCTCGTTAAGGAAGGGACAACAGTGGACAGCATGACTACCTTCACACAACTTACAAGGAAGTTTAGGATTCCTTCTTTGTCCATGTGCTTCACTTTCACTGGTTGATGGTGAGCATCCAACATGATCGCCATAGGTTGATGCTACCGAATTGTGCAAACGAGGACACCAGTCCCTTAAGATCCGAGGGATGCAGGGACAATCTCGGTGATAGTGGTCTCCATTGCAAATGACACAAGGAGATTTAGGTTTTGATTGTGCGGTGTGTGAATTTTTGCTAGACAATACTTGGTTACTCCCTTCCGATTTTGGTTCCTTTTTCTTCTTTTCCTTTTTCTCCTTTTTCTTCTTCTTCTTCTCAGTTACTTGATTTTTAGCTTTATCGGCTTTATCAAGCGAAGAGGAAGGAGGAGAGGGAGAATCAGATGAAGCATAAGGTTGGGAGGCAACTCTAGTGTCGTCTAGTCGCTGATTAGACTATTCAGGAATTACGGGATTCTGAACGACAGAGGTAGAGAAGAGCTAGACAGGAAAACCAATTTTCAATCCTGGAAGTGACAAAGTGTCCATATGGGGTGCATCGACATCTCCCCAAGAGGAGAAGGGACTAGGATTTCCTTCACGGGGAAATCCTTGGTTGGTAGACTCCACTTTCTCAACCTGAAGATCAATGAGGGAATTTGTGACGTTATTTCGATTAAAATAAAGTTTTAGACGCTTGGACACAACTTGTTTTTTCAATTTTAAAGAGTTGAGAAAAAACAAAAGATGACTCTAGTCGCCTTCGATTTTTATTGAGCTTGAAGTGCCAAGTGCTCAGAGGACCTTTTCCTTTAAGGAGTCTAAAAAGGAGCAAAATGGACTTCTCAGGAGATCTAGGTAGAAAGGATTACCAAACCAATCGTAAAACTGCAGAATACATTTTACGATACGATAGTCAGTCTTCCCGAATGTTGTGTTCGGTGCATTACGATCGATAGGGCGGCAGACACGGCTTCCTAAGGATAAAGGATGCAGCCTATAGTGGTCTCCCAATATATACGCGACGGTACGTGGGAGCACAAGTCCGTACTGGCACTTATCGTCTCAGAGTGGAGGAATCACCCAACCAGCACTGAAAGCAACAGTTACCAGTCTTTACGACGCCAGAATACGTCTCTAGCCTAGACCTCTAGTTGTTGCGTTAAGTTCCAAAGCGTTGTTAGATTCATTGAGATTTATTTTAAGTTGATCTTGCTTAGCAGTTTGCCTTTTAGGTTCACCACGTGATGTATGTAAAATTCCTAAATGCAATCTAAGATGATAAACAGACATTTTATCTTCTTACAGCAATGAAAATCCTAGCTACTAAGGGGAAGAAAGTCAAGCATCTTTTCCTCACAGAGCACAGAGCACACGCTAATATGCACAGTCCTAAATCAAGCCAAGCATTCAAGATGCAAATGCACATGCATGTATTGGTTTTTAGCTCTCTTAATGTGTAAATGACACTAACAAAACTATGTGCAAAATTGAATTACTTTTAAAGCGACTGTACTCAAGAAAATTCTTTTTTCAAAACGAAGTGAAAATGAGAGAGACACTTTGCGATTTTGAAATGGAAATTGCTTTTCGACACTTTAAAACTAGTAAATCAAATCTTATGCAACAATAACCGTATAATCAACTATCTAAAAAAATGGGATTGCTTTCTAAAACTGAAAACGACAGCTATGACACTTTCAGATCTAGTGACGACAGTTCGACTATGTTATTTTTTGCAAAAGAGAACTAAAACGACGCACAATACATAAAAAACGTTTATAGTTCTTTGCACTAAGGAGGCGGAATAATGCTAGAGAAGGGGGTATTCACAGAAGCACACTAATTACAGACAACAAAAACTCTTGAATAAGACTGAAAACAATGAGAGAAATCCACAGTCGGAGGGTAAAATCAATCCTCCCTGACCATCGCACCTGTTACACAGTGAACTCAGTATGCAGCGCAATTACTCCATTCGGGAAGTGCGATGCATACAGGCTGCCTTGAAGGCAGGGTGTGATGGTTACAATGTGAGACTTTGAAGGAGACTTCACTCACAGTTTGTAGTTTAGTTCAGGTGTTTAAGCTGAATAAGTACAGATCAATGTATGTAAAAACACGGGGGTGATTTAAGAGGTTACTAAAGCCACTACTCAGGGCAATTAGATTGCTTGCAGATCTATTGTTTAATTTATAAACAAAAACATGGAGATTGATTGAAGCAGCATTGATCTACTTTGCATTTGTATGACAAATTCAGTTCGAAGGTTAGTTCGCTTGACTTCAGGCTCCGTCTGTATGTTTATAAAAGAAACAAGGATAGATAGACTAACAAGTAATCTAGTCGCTCCCCAGCGGAGTCGCCATTTTGTTATACGGGAATAGTGTCCACACGGATGCTGCTATTCCCACTAAGATGGGTGGCTATCTTAGAAACCAACAATCAAAGTCTACTATTGATTCCTTTTATGAAAATAGATGAGAGGAGAACCAAGAGGGCCAACCTGAGTCCTGCGCTCGATTCCCTCTCCTTCTTGACAGAGTTTTGATACTCGCTCTTTGTCTACTCAGCTTCAAAAGGACCTGTAGAATCATAGCAACATACTACTATGCAAGAAACAAGGATCTAAATTCATAAATAATGCAGGATCAGATGTACATTAACATTATACAAGCATATATAAAAACAAGTACACCAGAATATGGAGGAAAGAAAGAATATCTCTTATTCAGATAAAAAGTAGCAAGAGGATT
>APFE031271125.1:186111-201644 GCA_000404065.3 Pinus taeda | reverse complement strand
AATCAAAGTCTACTATTGTTTCCTTTTATGAAAATAGACGAGAGGAGAACCAAGAGGACCAACCTGAGTCTTGCATTTGATTTCCTCTCCTTCTTGATAGAGTTTTGCTGATTCTTCTTTGTCTGCCCAGCTAAAAGGACCTGTGGAATCATAGCAACATATTACTATGCAAGAAACAAGGATCTAAATTCATAAATAATATAGGATCAAATGTGTATTAACCATATACATGCATATGTAAACAAATACACAAGAATATGGAAGGAAAGAAGAATAGCTTTATTCAGATGAAAAGTAGCAAGAAGATTACAACCATGTGCTCTGACCTAGTATCATCCTCCAGCTAAGAAGCCCTTCTTCACCTCAAGCAAAGCTAGATCACCCAACACTGTGAATGTACACTAGAATACCAACAACACTTCTCTATAAGATACAAAATTCTAGCCTTTGGATCTCTGTGATGAGGGATCCATATATAGATGATTACAGAGAGGTGAGTCATCTTCTGGGATCTTGATTAGTGTCCTCTCTCTAGTAGTTCCTTCTTCCACTTGGAGAATGATGATCTCTTACTCATCCTTGGTCGAAAATGGAGAGGCAAGTGTGAGAGGGGAAGCTTCTAGAAGATTCCATGATCTTCCACCTCGCATTTTGTCCCTGCCATTTGTCCATTCCTGACCATCACACCCTACAGAGGAGAAAATCAATATGCATCACACCCTGTACACTAGGAAGGTGATATGCATCGCACCCTCTGCATTGAGCTTTCAGTATGGTCCAGTTTTGACCATTTATGAGCAGTTTTCAGTGGAGAACTTCTGGGAGATGATGTAATCAGTTGACCTTGTTCCTTTAGCCATTGAAGCAAAACTTTTAGGGACTTAGAAGCCCTTAGTTTATGGACATTTATGATTGGGTTTCAAGTGCCCAAAAATGTCTATAACACTTTGTTGGCTTTGAAAACTTGCAAAAATCACAGAATTTTATTAGTGGGCAGGTTTGAGGTCTCTGCCATAGAATTTTCCTTTTCTTCTTTTTTTTCTCTCTTTCTTTTTTGAAAGACACCCAGGTCACCTCAAAGGAGGTTTTCAACCTGTTTGCCTGCCCTAAGCGCCTCAAGGGACGTTTTTATCTAGGGATACTTTATTTTCCTTTTTTCACTCTTGGGTTGCTCAAGGATGTTTTCAACCCAAAAGTTGGCCTCAGGCGCCTCATGGAGGTTTTCACCTAGGCCCGTCATTGGTTTTTTCTCTTTTTTTCATTTTTTTCTTCAAAACAATCTTCAAGAATTCAGTGAGTTGGAAGCTGAGACACTTCCAATCACATTCACTTCCTTACTAAGAGTACTAATAAACTCTTCCTTTGACAGAGGACTTTTGTAGGCTTTCAATCTGTATCCATTAACAAGAAAGGGGATACCTTCTTCATCAATGGTTCTGAACTAAACATACCCATTGTCATGGCACATTTCTATCACATATGGGCCTAGCCATCTAGTTGTCAATTTTCCTTTGAAGGCCTTGAACCTGGAGTCATATAGCAGAGCCCAATCACCCTCTTGAAAAACTTTGGCTTTCATGTTTTTGTCATGCCAAACCTTTCTTTGTACCTAAGTCACCGCTCTTTGTAGGAGGGCATGCATCTATTCATCTAAACCATAGAGTTGGAGCAACCTCTCTTGTTGTGCCCTTGTAATAGCTAAATCCAACTATGTTGCCATTATCAAAGTGTTGTACTCAAAGTCAATGGAGAGCAGAGCCTTCTTCCCATAGACCAAATCATAAGGGGTGAAACCAGTGATTATCTTCCAAGTTGTATTATAGTCCCAAGTGGCCTCCACTAGTTTGTTAGCACAATATTTCCTGTTTCTTATCACAACCTTTATGAGAATGATTTCCAATGCTTTTTTGGTAGCCTCTACTTGTCCATTGGCTAGAGGATGGTAAGAATTTCACTTCCTATGCTTGATCTTATGCTGACTTAACATATTCTCAATTCGGTGTGAGGTGAATTGAGTGCCCTAATCAGTTACTAGCTCTGTAGGGTACCCAAACTTGTAAAAAACATCTTCCCTTAAGAACTCAACCACTTTCTCTTTTGTTTCAACCCACATTGTCAAGTAATCAATGCACACAATTATGTACTTTTTCTGCCTTGATGGTGGATCAATGGGCACAATGAAATTCATGCCCCACTTGTCAAATGGTTCAAGAGTCACTTGTGGTTGCAAAGGAATTTCATCCCTAGAAGTAGGTTTTCCCATTCTTTGTCATTGGTCACATCGACTAGTATATCTTCTTGCATCTTGGTGGAGAGTGGGCCAGTAGAAGCCAACTTGTAGAACCTTGAAGGTTGTACTCTTGGCTGCAAAGTGACCTCCACAAGGCCCATCATGACAGGTTAGAAGGATGTCAAAAACATCCTCCTCCATGACACATCTCCTCAAAATTTGATGTGGGCCTAGCTTGAAGAGATTGCCCCCTATCCAAGTGAATGGTGCGCATTTTCTTATAAATATGCTCTTTTCCTTGGAGGAAAGATTTGGAGGGAACTCTGCATCCACCAAGTAGTTGGCTATGTCAACAAACCATGGAGAGAGAACTGAAATAATGAATAAATTCTCATTTGGAAGCCGATCATCAACCATTCCTTCCTCACCTACAGGCAAATCAAGTCTAAACAACAAAATATGCAACTACATTTTCTCTACCAGGCTTATCAATGATAGTTAGATCAAACTATTGTAAGAAAAGAAACCATCTAATAATTATGGAATTCACATCATGCTTATTCATGAAATATTTAATAACATCATGTTCAGTATGTACAAATGTCTGGTAACAAATGATGTAATGTCTAAAATTATTCAAGGAATGCACAACAACTAGGAGCTCTTTTTTAGTCATAATATAGTTCAATTCAACCTTGGACAGATTTTTGCTGATGAAGTAAATGGCATAAGGTAACTTGTCATCAATCTGGCCTAGAGTTGTTCCTATAGCTTTGTCAGAGGCATCAACATGGATGTGTAAAGGAAGAGCCCAATTTGGGCCTCGGAGTATAGGTGCAGTAGTCAACCTCTCCTTTAGGTTTTCTAGGGCCTCTTGGCAGCTTTCTGACCATAAACATTCAGAGTCCTTGGCCAATAGTCCAAACAAAGGTGAGGCTACTATGATGAAGTCCTTTATGAATCTCCTATAATATCCAGCTAAGCCGAAGAAACTTTTGACATCCCTCTGCTTCTGAGGAGTAGGGACCCTCTTTATGATATCAATTTTATTTGGGTCCACTTGCAGTCCTTCCTCAAATATTGAGTGACCTAGAATAGTCCCTGCATTCATCAAGAACTCACACTTCTCAGAACTAAGGGATAAGTTTATTTTAATTCATTTTTTTAATATTTCCTCAAGTTAGAGAGAGCCTCTAGGAAATCACACCCATAGGGGGTGAAATCATCCATATAAATTTCCACAGAGCCATAGACTAGCTTTGCAAAGATGCTCAAGACCGCCCTCTGAAAAGTGGTAGGGGCATTGAATAATCCAAAAGAAAGGAACTACAAGCAAAGGTACCCCAAGTACAAGTGAAGGTGGTTTTATCTTAGTCCTATGGGCTGATATGGATCTGATTGTAACCACTGAATCCATCGAGGAATGAGAAGAACTTCTTTCCTGCAAGACTATCTAATACTTGTTCAATGAAAGGTAGAGGTAAATGGCATTTTTTGTGGATTTATTTAGCTCTTTGTAGTCCACACAGTTCCTCCATTTCCCATTCTTCTTTGGGACCAAAACTAGAGGAGACACCCACTCACTATTTGAGATGGGGTAAATGCACCCTGCATCGAACAACTTCTACAATTCTTCTTTAACTATATATTTGAGGGTTGGGTTCATTCTCCTCTGAGGTTGGTGCACTGGCTTGCAGCCTTCCTTGATGTAAATGTGGTGAGTACACACAAAAGGGTGCACTCCCTTCATTTCCTTATAACTCCAGGCAAAAGCATCCAGATGCTCTTTTAGCATGTCACATAACTCCTTTTGCTGATGTGCAGAGACAGGGGTTGATTTTCAATGCTCTTTCTGGACTAAATTCTATCATCTTAACATGAGTAGGACTTGAGTCAGCTAGGCACAAATTAGTCCAAGGGTTATCTTCAACTTTCTTTACTAACTCCTCAAGAGACATGGTGTTGGGGGGCTGATTCTAGAGGATTTAATCAATCAGGTCGTTCATCAGGTTGCTCCACTCCTATAGTAGCATCTAGGGTACAAATTTAGTAAGAGGTGGCATAGTAGACTTCATCTTCCTCCTCCTCTTCAAAACATAAAAATAAGTCATGCTCTAGAGATGGTTAAGCAGGAGGGTACAAGACTAATTGTTTTGACAAATGCCCATTTTTAATGGTCATATTCCCATCCCTGCAACTTATGTAAGCATCAACAGTGGCTAACCATGGCATTCCAAGGATGAGAGGATAACCATTGAACTTGGTCTTAGGTTGTAGAACTAAGAAGTCAGCACGGTATTCCCAGGAATCAATGGAGACCATCACATCCTCAATAAATCCATCAGGAGCTACTATGGATCTACCTACAAGATGCAAGACCGTTGTGGTCTTCCTTAATGATCCTTGGAGATTTAGTTTAAGCATAGTCTCCTTAGTCATCACATTGATGGAAGCCCAAAGATCAATCAAGGTATGGGGGACAATACCTTTATCCTTAGTCCTTAGTCCTCTAGCTCACAACCACAGAAGAAGAGGGAAGGTTGGTTGTTAGATGTTGTGGGGGTATTTGGAAAAGAAATTCCTAAGTTGTCTCTACTCCTACAAGTCATGAAAGGAATTTATTTTTTATTTTTTATAGGGTTTTTCAGAACTACTTACAGAATGGAAAGAAAGCAAGATTTGCAACTATTTTATGAATGGAACTACTTGTAGAATGTAAAGAAAAAAAATATTGCAACTATCTATTGAATGAAAAAAAAAAAACAAAAAACAAGAATTGCACCTATTTACTGAATGTTAAATGGAAAGGAAAGTAGAAATGACATCTACTTAGACACCTCCCTGAAAACGACACCAAAAAGTGATGAGATTCAATATTGCAGCAAGAGTTTTGCAACTCCCAAGGCTACCAACTTTACTTCATCAACCCGAGGTTCATACAAACTTGGAGGTGACAGTGTTGTATACATAGTAGATGCAATGGTCTACTCTTGTCACTTTTCAACTCGCGATAGACCACTAGGGTTTTTCAAACCAATCTTCTATTGACTAGGAGTCTGACTACTAACAACAAATGGAAAACTATCTGTGATGCAGAAAGGAAATGTTGCCTATTCTAGGAAATGAAAATTTTGAATGGGAAAGTTCTATGAAGTGACATGAAATTATCTAGCTAAGAATTCACACATTATTTTCATAAGAGACCTAATTTGACCTTACATTCTAACATCTATTTATTTAGACTAAACATGAAAATTATAAAACTACTCTGACTGTTGTATGCATGTACTAACTAGAAATTGCAGAAAATAATCTTTTTTTATTTTTCAATTTTATAAATGTAAATGCTAAGTGAACCAATATGATCTTTTGTAAGAGAAAAAGGCATAGGAAAACAGGTCCAGAATAGTGTTGAGGGTATGGAAACCAAGTGGAGGCCTAACCTAAGCTCATATGATCATTTCTTCTTAATTTGGGCTTAAAATAGGCTGCTACAAGGTTTCCTTTAGTACTACAGGAAGTCTTGGTTTTTACTACAAGATGCTCTGGTTTACCACAGGAAACAGGCTGAAAGTTATAGGAGGGTAGGAAAGGCAGAATATAGTGTGGGAAAGGTTTTTGATGGTGGGATAAGGCATAGAGGAGGTGTACACTTCCTCAGGATCAACCCAAATTTTCTAGATGGTTAGATTTTCTCAAGTGAGATGTCTACTTTGCTACAAAACAAAAATTCAGATTAGGGGTTGGTAGAATTGGGTAGTATGGATGAAGACAACTTGGATGAGGCTGGTGAAATGAGTTCTCCTTGCAAATCAGAAACTCCTACAACAACATACATTCTTTCCTTCATTTATGCATAGCTTCATTTACATATGGAAAAGATGAGTTGAATTTAGGAAAAAGCAAAGCTATTGATGGTAATGGCGAAAACTGTGAAATGAAATTCTTTCTAAACTACAACAACTTCAAAAATAACAAAATGAAAATTACACGTGCTTCTACAGAATTATAAACAATAATCTACTCAATCAAGAACCCTAGCCATTTAATGATATAAAGAGACAAATATGTTTTTGGGGTTGTGAGAGTGGGGTCTTCAAACCATGATCCCATGAGGGAGATGAGGAAGAGGCCACTATCATAATATTTTTGGAAGTACTCACTTTCACTATTGTACCACTGATCTACCTTTTCAACTAATGGGAGAAAAGCTAAACAATCATTCAAATACTTGCAAATGGGATAAAAGAGAAATAACTTCAGAAACTAACTATGAATGTAAGCTAAGCATATATATACAAAAAAATAGGAACCTCTGCTTCTAGGGTTGGGCCCTAACCCAAGAGCTTCATCCCTCTGAGTCAACTCAATACTGGCTCAAAGAAACTCTTTCCATTGTCACCAAAATGTTGGAAATAACATGAGAATAATAGTCACAATGTCTTATGCTCAAAATTGCCTCTTGGCTATAACCAAATTTTGAATCCTAATGAGGCCCTAGGCCTTCTCATTTATACAACTAAAGCTACAAACAACTTCCTTTAAATTAGGGAAGCTTGGCTCCCAACCTCAATACTAACATGTCTTCAACTATGACTAGCTTGGATGTCAATGAACTCTGTGGGCTTGGCTGCTTGTAACTCCAAGCTGATGAGATATGGTGGAGGAATCTTCGAGTCATTGAGGAGTTAACGAGGGAGATCCAATCTCCTAAAATCCCTCTTGATTTTCTACTTCGAGTTCCTGCACTTAAATTAGCCAAAAACTACTCCAAATCCTTCAATTAATGCACATTAGGCCACATGACATAACATCTCAACTTTATCCTTCTTACTAAGAAAAATATAATAAAATATGTAAATAAATGTGAGAAAAGATGATTTTAATAAGATGGAGAGTGGCATTTAGGTCCATATAATTTACCTATCGATGAGCCTCATCAACATCAATCCATAATAATCATCAAAACACTTAATTCATTCATCATGCATCTCAAGTTGCTAAAATTAAAAAAACTATAAGAACTAACTAAATTATAACTTTATTTAAAATATTATTATTAATAATGAATTCCAAAGGACACAACGTTGAACAAAAAACTTCTCCACAACACATACCATGATGTCAGAAAATGATTATGACATTTGATGGAGTTTCTTCCATAGTGCTAGTTAGACACACCCACCAATGTGGAGTAGATGTTTTCATTTATTTCAATCATTTCCACATCATATATGGGTTGTGCACCAGAGGCAAAAGCTGCAACAACAATTTGAAGATGCAAATCCTTGGACACTCCAAACTGCTCTAGGCCAATGGCAGAGCCAATATTCAATGCTTGGGCATCAATCATATATGACAAGGAATTCAACCATTGGTCTCCACTTTTGAATGGATCACTTTCAACCACATTTTGTGAGAATAAAATGTGGAAGCAAATGCACTTTCAAAAGAAGCATTGGAGCTCCCCATTGGATAAGCTAGTCTCCACGAGTTCCACAATGGAAAAGAAATTAGTGCCATGGGTTTTCACTAATAACCACATTTGTGTTTTTTTCTCTCCTCTTCTTCACATTCTAATGTAGTTGAAAGCTTCCATTACTCTCATGAATTTTTGTCCCTATCCCATTTTTGTACTAACTGAAATGATGAAGTATAGTTCAACCTTTTATTGTTGTCAATGGTGAGAAGATGAGTATTGAAAAAGCTATTATGTGCAGTAGACAAAGCAAAAAAATATGTATATGTTCTCTCAATTGAATATATAATAAATGTTTTCTATTAAAAAATATTATAGTTATTACTATTATTATTAATGATAAAAGATAATAAACAAGTTAAACAAGTATACATTTAAAAGAAATATGTAATAAGATTCTTAACCATGGAGATCCACCCTACTTTATCATCAAAAAATTTAATTTGTAAATAGTCTTTATTACCATACCATAGGCCAATACCATGACTTATCAACATGGCATGTCCAAAATATCATAGCCCATTTATATGACACTTATTCATATTACTTTTTTTTTAATTAATGAATTTAATTAAAAGAGAAAAAAAGGGAAAACTATTTTAGAAATAAATCTTTGTCTTTGATTTGGATATACTATTAAGAATATTCTACAATAATCTATGGAGGCTAAATTTCTACCATCCACATAATTATTATTGATAATTAAATTAAATTTATAAAAACATTATTCCAAAATAAACATACCTATCGACATCATTACCATGCATTACATTTGTAAATTATCTCATAAATATAATTTAAAATATCTATTTGTTGTGGGATAAACTCCCCTAGGGTCTTGGGTGAATACCCTAGCAGAGTGGAGTTTATCTATGCAAATAAACACACATTCCATATAGCCATAATGCTACTATAAGCAAACTCTACGATAGGGGGTGTACCTGAGGTCCAACATTTGAGAAGAGCCTTCCAAGGTCCAAACCCTTCTTGCAGTTCCTTTTGCTCCTTTGACCTGCAAATGATTCAATTCAAGAAAGTACAACAGTATATGGACTAAACATCATAAAGAAACCATCTTCATATTATAAGGAAAGGTAGTTAGTTATGCAATTAAACAACCGTTCAAATATGAATCATAACATGAATATCATAAACATGAAGAAGATTTATATCAGGAACAAAGACGTGTTTCTTTTATTATAGACAAATAAAGCACAGAAAAGGAATAATTTCACCTGATTCGTCCTTTCGCAGGCTCCAAGCGGAACCGTCTCCCGGATTCGTCCAGTCTCAAGCCTTTAACAAACTCCTTCCATGACTTACTCCATGATATCTCAAGTAGTATGAAATCATCAACACACTCAAGGAAACAAGGTTTTCCTGTAGAATGGGGGAAGCGTAGGAGGCACAAGGATCTTCAGACCTGATTAGGGAAATCTCAGCATAGTAATATTTCTCTCTCTTCTCTCCTCCCTTTGGCCTTCCCATAGAAGCCTTTTTATACTTCTCCCAAAGTAGTTTTTTAGTTGGGAATTCGTTGGGAATAGCTGAGCCATGGACACTAACAGGTAATCAACAGGTAAAACCCATGATCTCCACTCGAAATTAAGGAGATTTATTTTTTTTAAGTGTTTTTAAACATATATGTGGGTTGGGTATACACAGACCCGCGTATAGACGCGTTTAGCTCAAGGCAATGTCGCGTATAGGGAATAAAACACTATTTTTTAAATTTGGGACCAGGTCTGGAAGGAGGGGTTGCCCTAGGCCATGAGTGTAGCATCACAAACCTCAAGAGTGAGATTTGGAGCTATAACAGATGCCCCCTAATATATGAGGTCAGAAGGAGTACATGATGGCCGAAATGTATTAAGCAAATTCATGGAAAGGAAATCTGTTGAAAACTGAGAAGGACTGCACCAAAATTTAGCCTGCCAAGCCACAAAAGGAGATCAGAAAGAAACACTATATGAGGTAGTCATACCCATGCTCAGAGAAAGTACAGCATGTCCGCATATCGAATACAAGCGGATCCACCAAGTATACAAGTATAAATGACTGGAAAATACATAATGGATCATCTGATCATGATCGAAGAAGTACATGTCTGAATGTCACATATATGAATGTCAATGATGCTGAAGGATGAAGTGGATCACTGATATCAAAGACTGATCCCAAAAAGTACCAACCGAACATGATGGAATAAGATGGTACTACACTGCAAACTCAGGTGCCAACATATAAAATGTCACCATGAATGCAACATATAAGGTGAAGTGGTATCTATTAGCAGCAACAGGAGCAACTGTCAAGTGAACCAATGAATGCTGATACAACCTGAGGTCTTCACCAACCACTGTGGTACATTTCTACAGCATGGGAATAAATGATCTGAAGTCGACCATGTGAGAAATCGTTTGATTACCGGTCATTGATGTATATCGTTAACATACGCAAGACTACTCACTGATAATGATAATGAGCATCAAGGTACCCAGTACAATCCAAAAAGTGTGAACAGATGAGCTGGAGTCGAACACCTGTAAGAATCTATCGATTAGGAGACAATGATGGTTTCCCACTATCGATAGCGAAGGATCTGCCACTAATGACTACAAACCCCAAGGTACTGCCAAATGAACTCTAGATCTTTGCCCCAGAGCAATGAATCAAAATCGATACAGAAAGATCCACTAGAAGGAAGGCATTAAGGCATCCTCCATCAATATAGCGCGAGTGTAACTCGTAGGCCAATAATGTGGAAGGAATCAGACGAAAAAGATGTAGTAACCCAACCGAAGTACGTTTCTGGCGTACACAGGATGTGGCTAGCACATGATAGAAACCATCTGAACCAACCAATAATGAAAGTTGACACAGAGGCAAGGTATCCACCAATAGGGTCAAATGGAAATCAAGGTACTGCACGAATCCCAATGTGTGATAATGTAAGCTGATGTCGAACACAAGGGAAACCACTCAGCCAAAGACCCATGATACTGATCGATGTTGAGCACAAGGTGACCTATCAATAATGAAAATAGGGCCAGGGTGCAACTCTAGGCCTGTCCTTAGAGCAAGATGTCGTCGTCGATAAGGACGAGACCCGCCAACAAGAATTCAATGGAGACCTTCTCAAACCGGCACGAGTAAAGGACCAATATAACTAATGTGATGATAGACATAGCACTGACAACCAGGGATGGCCAACTGAAAAATAAGTCAAGAGACACCGCAGAGAGGCCGACTCATGCTAACTTCCCTTGAACAAAAGCACGACTCAATGTGACTATGTGGCAGCATATGATTACTCTGTATAAGCTCGTTGCGTAGGAGGCACAAACGAACCCTCCATATGATTGGAAGAGATAACCAATCAGGGTAGAAATGACTCAATAACAAGGTTAAGGCATCTGGATTTAAGAGGTCTATGGTTTGTATCTTTTGAATCAGTTACCGGAGAATCCACAGTATGAACATTTTTATGCCAACATTTCAAATCCCAACTGGGATCCATCATCAGGACTTATGAATGATGATAAGGCATACCTAAGTTAAACCAAATCCCACTCAAACAGAGGAGACTTTGCTTCGAGTGCTTTGTTTAAGGGTGACACGACTGACTCTAGCTGCCAACAATAAAAGGAAATACTGTCCCGTTCTTGTTCTTTTTTGGAATATATAAATTTTTGGTCTTTTTCTTTAAAGCTGGAAAAAGAATAAAAGAATGCTATAGTACATTGGAAAGAACGAGTGTCAACAAAGTAGATGATCTAGTTCCTGGGATTGGATCATTCCTATGCTCAATGCAGGGAGGTGAAAACTGGCCAGAGACACTCAAAGGTATGTTCCTTCCATGGGTCAAGGTGTGCCAAGCTGCAGATGTAATGCCCCACTTAAATCTTATCCTACAAATTTAGTTAATGTTTACATTATCTGAAAATATTGAGAAATATTGGTCTAATATAAAATTCATGACTTTCATTATTCAAATTCCCCACTTACCTTCTCAAATTGAATATTAGGTAGGATATGGTCTCCTTCCATTATTTCAAAAATATATGTATTCATCTCACATTCCCCAATGTACCCTCACATTTACTTGGGAGAAGACATAGTCCTCTCCATCTTATTATCAATATATATATTCATTTTACATTCCCCAATGTACCCTCACATTTACTAAGGAGAAGACATGGTCCTCTCCATGTAATTACCTCTCACACTCCCCAATGTACCCTCACATTTACTTGGGAGAAGACATAGTCCTCTCCATCTTATTATCAATATATATATTCACTTTACATTCCCCAATGTACCCTCACATTTACTAAGGAGAAGACATGGTCCTCTCCATGTAATTACCTCTCACACTCCCCAATGTACCCTCACATTTACTTGGGAGAAGACATAGTCCTCTCCATCTTATTATCAATTATATATATAATTCATTCTACATTCCCCATGTACCCTCACCATTTACTAAGGAGAAGACATGGTCCTCTCCATGTAATTCCTCTCACATTTCCAAATGTACTTTTTCAGATTTACTTGGGAGAAGACCATGATCTTTCTCATTAAATCTCAATTTTATATTCATTTCACATTTCCAAATGTACTCCTAGCTTACTTGGGAGAAGAGAAGTCAACTATAAGGATGGATGAGAAGTTAATGACATTAATGAGAGGTGGTTGAGATGGAGAAGGAAAGGAGGGTATAAAAAGGGAAGGGGGGAGAAAGAGAGGGGGAGGTTTTTGGGGGTCTTGCTTATGATTGTGGGGGTTGGTTGTGATTGTTTGGACTTGTTGTGTTTTGGAGACCTTAGGAACCTGTGGAGGTTTCTTGGGTTGTTGAGAGGAGAAAAGTATTGTTATCTTGGTCTAGATCTTTCATTTGGACACACACACTACATCTGGTTGGACTTGGGCTCGGAGGGCTACGGAACCTATGGAGGTTTCCTGGGCTAGGGATTATTTCCTAGTTGGCTAGGAGGTAAATCCGGTTGGGTCCGTCAAGAGGAGCATTCAGTAGGAGCAGCAGGACAAAGGTATCTCCATCAACCACCGGTACAGGTATTCTTCCATAGACTACTCTTGTAAAGTTAATTAGAATGAAATATTCACCTTAATTTATGTTGATCATAATGTAAATGTTAAAATTTTATTTGTTTAAAAGCCGTGTAAGTAGGTAAGTTAAAGCCTCTTATCGCATTTAATTTCAGAAGAAATTAGATCTATTAGCAGACCCTAGGGAGGTCTCTTACACATGGTATCAGAGCTTTGGCTCAAAATCTAGACCCAAATCCCACTAAATAGATGTTCCATAATCAAATTTCTTACTAAATAGTTGAAAATATAGAAAATTAGAAAATCAAAAGTGTCCAGAATAGGTATATGGTAGATGAGACATACTCCTAAAATAGGAACTAAACGGTGATAATTATCTCTATGACATTTCCATGGATATTTTTATTGAAATAAATTTAGACACATTTTAAGGATGTTTACAATGACTATATTTTAGCATTTCAATTGAAAATCACAATGCAAAATTCCAGACCCTGTCAGTTGCAAACAAATGATATATCACCCATTGTGAAAAAAAAAATAACATAGCAAATCATGAGAGAGAAAATGCATGCATATATTTTGGTGCAAAGCATACAACCCAAGAAGCTGATCGAGCCATATATTGACGACCTTGTTTAGCTTATTAGCTAGTGTCTCTAAAGCAGTGAGTGATTGTAGTGCATGCTCTGTGGTTCTATAACAGTTGTGAGTGTAATACGATCTCCCAGACCGTGGAGGGCACGAGATTCGATTCGCGGCTAAGGCCCCATAATTGATGTAATATTGGATTCGCCTCATAGGCCTCCCATGGCCTACATTTCCTTTTTCCTCATCAACAGTAGCACCACACTCTCCCCAGCTTTCTTCATTGCATATTTTGGTTGCAGAGGAGGATTCAATCTTGAGATCAAACCATCCATCCCTTGAGGATCTCAGCTTGGACACCGAGTCAGAACTTAGCTTTCCATTCACCCCATCACTCAGCAACAGGGCAAGGCATGCAGCAAATACCACACACACAGTTGCTATGCCTGATGATGAATGCCCTCTTACTGCCCTCATTATAGAATACCCTTTCTGTAATATCTTTGCAAAGGTCCCCAGAAATCGATCTCGGATTGAATGTATGTTTGGCGACACTCTACTTAGCTAACATCTGTTCGTCTGAGGATTTGAAACTAGGACAGCTGCTTGCACCCCCGCTGCCTATAGAATGATAGCATTCACCGCATGCATATATATTGCTGGCATGTTTTTTTTTCCTCTCGTCCTGTGGGTTTCTAATGCTTTGAAACCCAATTGATATTTAAATATCAGAATCCTCAAATTCCTCTTTCAGACAGCAATTTCCTGCTTCCACTGTAATTACTCACTATAGCAATATCCTCTGTAGACTCCTACTGTGATAGCAATCTATTCTGCCAAGTCCTCAGGCAGAAAGCAAAGCCACAGAAACACAAATTTCCATCTCTTTGCATATTGCAAATGCAAACTCCTGCCTTGACAGCAATCTCCGTAGTAAACTCCTCCTTCGACAGGTCCTACAGATGTATATGTTGAAAGCCAATCGACCACCTTCTTTAATAATAATTTGATTACCACTACTACTAGATTTGATTTGGTTAGTGAGGGTTAGAAATAGTATCTCGTTGTACAAAAAAAATTCCCAGTTATATCCATAATGCCAACCTAAACTGCAAGCAGTCCCTTTTCAAGAACTTGGCGATCTTTCTCAATGGGAAGACTACAAACTTCCTTTCCGATGCTAGTTTCATCACTTTCGAATGGAAGGTTGGAAATGTTTTCATTGGAAGCTTCTTCATTGCCTGTAAATATAGGGCAAGGAATATCTTTTCACATATTGATTTCATCATCCCCAGACAGTGTGCTGGAAACAATATTTTCTTAGCTTGTTGCTTCTTTGTCACCTTTAGATTTAGCGGAAGCAACAAAATATGTCTCATCTATATTCAACTGTGATCTAGACAATAAATCTGAGCCCCCTGATGTCTTTTGGGCTGAGATGATAGTTGTTGGCACACTAGAAATTGTTACAGTTTGCTTGGATATGTCTTGCTGGTGTCCATGATGGTGATTGCAGGTGAAAGTTCACCCTTTTCCAAATCCGCTCACTCCTCATAAACGTTATTGCTTCATCTTCAACTTAAGCCTACAAATCTCCATATGAGTGTTGGAAATTGTCTCTTTTGGGTTGCTGGTTTTTTTTTTTTTTCTCCATATTTAATAGCGGATTTATTACCTTCAAAATCTAGGCTTTGACACATCTTCAAAATTGGTATTATCTGTGGCTAACTGTTGCAGGGAGATTGCAAATGAGAAACTCTAAAGTGTTTACATTTCTCTTTAATTTGAATAATGTATCTCTGCCACATTCACTCACTGTCTTGCCCATATTCATTGAGCCTTAGCTGGCCAGACTGGCCCATTGGCTTCTACACAAGGCCTTATGGAATCATAAATACAATCCACTCTGCCTGGTAGAAGATTCATTGCAACCTTGAGAAATAGAAATTATGCAGCTCAAAGCACCGATGAAGTTAAAGGAAAGGTCTACCACAACGTAATCCTGATTCTGAAGAACCTCCCAATGATATCATTACCACTAAATAGGAAAAAGGCATGTGTTCCATAATTCCATTTAAGGAACAAAAAATTTGGGATATTTTGTGGGTAGAGGCCAACCCAAAACTGTTATTAGGCATTGGGTAAAAGAGATCTACAAGCTCATAT
>APFE031271125.1:158755-174487 GCA_000404065.3 Pinus taeda | reverse complement strand
ATTATTATATATATTACTATTATTTAAAAAAAATGGGTCCACTAGGAAGAAAAAGAACAAAATGGGTCATGATGATAGTTCAAAACAAAAATCAAGACGAACTCAACAAGCTGTGGAAACACCTTGATGATGTCAAAAGGAACCAAGATAATTTTGGGAAGACTAAAAAACGACGTGGCGTAGAATATCCGAGCCATTAAAGACATGATGAGCTAGTGTAACAAAAAAGCCAATCCACCCTCAGCCACGCAAAGTCCTTGAACCTCGGAAGACGAAAATTATCCGAACCATGGATTTTTGAGGCACAAGCAGCTGAGAATACTATAACTACACTTCAAAGGAAGCCAGTGTTATACTAAGTCTTCCAGAAGGAAACATCTTAAAATTAAAAACGAATTACCTAAGTATGATGTTAAGGACCATAAAGGCGTCGTAGTATGAGTACATAAGATGGACGCCATTTTTTTTAGCAAACCCACCACTCGGCTAGCAAGAAAGGGTCATGATTGCATCCAACTACCTAGAAGCATAAGTGTATGATTGGTTTCTGTGGTGGTCTTCTAAATGTACAGGTTGCTTGTTCAATTAGAAAAACTTTAAAAATGCCTTGCTGAAAAGATTTAATGATGAGGAAGAGGATGATGTATAAGAGAGGTTCCTTCACCTCAAACAGAGAGGAACGGTGAGTGAATACACTCACAAATGGGAAGTGTCGGCGGTAAGGCAAAAAGGATTTTCAGAAGAAGAACTATTCAAATTGTATCATTGTGGCCTTAAAGATTATATTCGAGAAGAATTAAAATTACATAAACCCAAAACCATTGAGGATGTCAGACACGGAGCTATAATTATCAAACGAAAATATAAACTCCATAAGGCACCATATCCCAACAAAGAGAAAACAAACAGCTACTCTAAGGGGAAGTCAGGTAAACCATCGTTAGAGAACACTAGCAAGTACGTTCCACCACCAATGCAAAATGAAGGAAAACAACAATCTAGTATTGAAAGGAAAAAGGATGGAAAATGATGGAAATGCGGAGACAAGTATTACGCAAGACACAAATGTGAAACGCAAAGAGTTTACAACTCCGAAGCCCAACAAGAAGAAGGATCTTGAGAAGATAGCTCTGATGAAGATAACAATGAAGAAAATGCAACCCCTAATCCAGAATCAAAAGAGGATATGCCACGAATTTCTCTGGCAGCCGTCATAGGGATAGCTCAGCCATAGACACTAAAGCTTAAAGGTCACATCAAGAAGCAAAACGTTATAGTTATAATAGACTCATGGAGTATGCACAACTTCGTAGATGTCAATGTCGCAAAAATACTGAACATTTTTGCTTACCCATAACTGATTTAAAAGTTATGGTAGCAAATGGGAAACGAATAGATGGAGTAGGAAATTGCCATAAAGTTAAATTGCAATTAAGTGAATACGAAATGGAGTCTAGTTTTTATACAATCCCCCTAGGAGGAGTAGACATCATTTTAGAGATATAATGGTTACACACACTAGGCACATATTCAGCTAATCACCAAAAGAAGTTCATTAAATTCAAATGGGATGGAAGGAAGTATAAGTTGTTTGGGTTCCAAGCTCCACCCACTCAAGTCATCTCTGCTCAACAAATGAAAATACTTATTTGCAAAGGAGCCCCATCATTTGTTGCACAATGTCAACAATTGGAGTTATTATCGATAGAAGGGACTCACCAACCATCAGAAATTTCATCCTTGATCTATAAATACAAGAAGGTTTTTCGAGATCTGACAATGAAATTACCCCCTGAAAGGAAAATTTAACACATCATTGAATTCAAACCAGGCTCAACACCAATAAACATTAAGCCATATCGTTATCCCCATCACCACAAGATAGAAATAGAATGATTGATACAGGACCTGTTGAAGCATGGAATCATTACGAAAAGTAGAAGTCCATACGCTGCACCCGTAGTATTGGAGAAGAAGAAGGATGGGTCTCTCTGATTATTTATAGATTATAGAGGGTTAAACAAAATCACTATCAAACATAAGTTTCTTATTTTTTTCATTGATGAAATGCTATATGAACTACATGGTGCAGAATACTTCTCAAAGTTAGATCTAAGATCAGGGTACTACCAAATATAGGTAAGACTATAAGACATCGAAAAGACAACATTAAGAACTCACGAAGGGAATTATGAGTTTAAGCTTAACAAATGCGCCAACCACCTTCCAAGCAACCGTGAATGAACTTTTTCACCCATATTTGTGGAAGTTTGTATTAGTTTTCTTCGATGATATTCTTGTTTACAGTAAGACATGGAAAGAGCACCTCAAGCATCGGGAAGAAGTATTATCTGTATCAGAGAAGAATCAGTTCTATGTCAAGTTATCAAAATGTACTTTTGGGCAAAAATAAGTTGAATACCTAGGACATGTTATATCTAGGGAAGGAGTCAAGATGGATTCCAACAAAATCAAGGAAATCAAAGAATGGCCCAAACCCAAGAACGTATCCAAGCTAAGAGGATTTCTAGTTCTGACCGGGTATTACAAAAGATTTATAAAAAAACTATGCACATTTGACAACGCCCCTGACCAATTTGTTAAAGAAGAATTATTTTCAGTGGAATAACCGAGGAAACAAGTGTTTCGAGAATCTAAAGGCAATAATGTCAACCACACCGATGCTAGCGACTCCTGACTTCTCCAAACCGGTTATAGTCGAATGTGATTCTTCAGGATTTGGAATTAGAGTTGTGTTAATGCAGACAACCACCCTATAGGATTCGAAAGAAGGAAACTTAATAAACGAGAAGGCTTGAAATCAACATACCAAAAGGAGATGCTTGCCATCATACATGCTTTAACAAAGTGGCACCAATACTTACTTGGAAGTAAATTTTCAATTTGAACTGACCACAACAGTGTTCAATTCTTACTTCAACGAAAGACATTATCAATCGAACAACAGAAGTGGATGGAGAAGCTATCAGCTTTCGGCCTAGAAATATTGCACAAGAAACGGAAGGAGAATATCGTAGCTGATGCACTCTCACTTGAGGATGAAAATAATACAACATGTGCCACTAGGATAGTTGTTCCGGAATGGTTGGGCGAAATATGAGCTGAATACGCCAAGGATGAGGATTGTGATTTTATGATTAAAAACATCAATCCAATTTCGAGTGGAAGAATGACATAATATGGTACAAAGGTAGAAATTACCTAACACCAGCATCCAAATTTAAGATGAAGATTTTAAAAGAATCTCACAATTCGCCCGGGCCAAACATGTCGGATTCTTCAAGACTTACTACAACATCTGACAATCATTCTATTGGAAGGGCATGAACAAGAGAATTCATAAATATGTTGCGAAATGTCATGTGTGTCAAAGGAATGAGAGTGAAAATATACCAACCCCAGGGTTGTTACACCCGCTACACATTCCAAATCAGAAATGGGAAGAGATTTCGATGGACTTCATTGAAGGACTACCCGCATCTGACGGTAAGGATAAGATATTTGTCATAGTCAACAGACTCACTAAATATGCCCATTTTATGGCCATCAAAAAAACTGACACGACTAAGCGAATTGCAGAGACGTTTTGTAAAAACATATACAAACTATATGGGTTTCCCAAAGTTATAGTAAGTGATAGAGATGCAATGTTCAAAGATAATTTTTGGAAAGAATTCTACCACCAGGTAGGAATATCCCTCAACATGAGTTCAGCCTTCACCCCAGACAGATGGTCCAATTGAAGTCATAAATAAATGCTTGGAAACATACCTTCGTTGCTTCGTCAATGAGAAACAAAACAAATGGAATCAGTGGCTACACCTAGCAGAATGGTGGTATAACACCACCTACCATATGTCGGCTAAAATGACACCTTTCCAAACTCTTTATGGTTATGAACCACCCTGATGGTAGGACTTTGCACTACTCGATTCTAAGGTTCCATTAGTCAAAAACCACTTAGAAGAAAACCAAAGAATCATTAACTTATTAAAAGAAAATATAAGCATGGAACGTAATAGAATGAAGCAACAGGCCGACCAACATCACACTGAAAGAGAGATTAAAGAGAGAGATTGGATCTTTGTTAGACTTCAACCCTATAATCAAGTGTTATTAAAACAAAAATAAAGAATAAGCTATCACCTAAATATTATGGTCCATATCAAATAATCAAAAAAATAAGTAGTATGGCTTATGGACTGAAGTTACCCCACAACTGTCGAATTCATAACACCTTTGATGTATCAAGTCTCAAGGGAGTACTAGGGCAAAACCAAGTAGCTCAAATAGAAATATTGAAGACCAATGAAGAAGGAAGAATCATCCTAGAACCTGAAGGTATACTTGCTACCCAAGAGAAGGTATTACGGTCCACGACAATTAAGGAGTACCTTGTCAAATAGAAGAAATTACCATAAGAAGACTCATCTTGGGAATCAGAATGTTTTCTTCAGCAACACCCAAACCTACCTATGCTTTGAGGACAAAGCAATTTTAAGGGAGAGGCAATGTTATGAATTAAATACTCATAACTATATATATATAGGGTTAAATTAAATAATAAAGTATTAAAATAGTAATAAATTAATAATTTAGATATAGATTAACACTAAGCTACTTAATTAAGTTTGAAGAGGCACTAGTCAAAAGACATGCCTCTCTACGTTGGCATGGCTAGTCAACTCCTATATAAGGAGAACCACCATGGCCATGTAAAGGCATTCATCCAAGTCATTAATAAAACATTATATATATTACATTTCAATGAAATTGTAAGTTATAGTATTCAACATACAATTTTCTCCTTCTATTACTCCATGAAGCCACCAAGATAACGACATATGAGGAAGTGTATGGCCAACGCCCACCTTCACCAGCTTCTTATATGCCCAAATGTTCCAAAATACAGGTAGTTGATTAGCTCCTACAGAATCATGCCACCATGATTTCTCATCTCAAAGATAATCTACATCAAACTCAAAACAAAATGAAGCAAGGGTTGACCAACATCGTTCTGAGCAGTCATTTCAAATAGGTGACCAGGTGTTCCTATGACTCCAACCATATAAGCAAACCTCTCTCAAAGAAAAGGGTTTCCAGAAACTAGCACCAAAATTCTATGTGCCCTAAGGAGTAACTTGTCAAATAGAAGAAATTACAAGAAGAAGACTCATCTTGGGAGTCATAATGTTTTCTTCAGCAACACCCAAACCTACCTATGCTTTGAGGACAAAGCAATAAAGGGAGAGGCAATGTTATGAATTAAGTTTGAAGAGGCATTAGTCAAAAAACATGCCTCTCTATGTTGGCATGGCCAGTGAACTCCTATAAAGGAGAACCGCCATGGCCATGTAAAGGCATTCATCCAAGTTATTAATAAAACATTATATATATTACATTTCAATGAAATTGTAAGTTACAATATTCAACGTGCAGTTTTCTCCTCCTATTACTCCATGAAGCCACTAAGATAACGACATATGAGGAAGTGTATGGCCAACTCCCACCTTCACCAGCTTCTTATATCCCCAGATGTTCCAAAATACAGGTAGTTGATCAGCTCCTACAAAACCGTGCCATCATGATCGCTCATCTCAAAGATAATCTACATCAAAATCAAAACAGAATGAAGCAATGGGCTGAACAACATCGTTCTGAGCGGTCATTTCAAATAGGTGACCAGGTGTTCCTACGACTCCAACCATATAAGCAAACCTCTCTCAAAGAAAAGGGTTTCCAGAAACTAGCACCAAAATTCGATGTGCCTTATCAGGTACTTCAACATATAGGAGCAATCGCTTACAAACTAGCCTTACTAATTACCTCAAAAATCCACCCAGTCTTCCATGTATCCTGTCTCAAGAAAGTTGTGGGGAACAACCTCAAGGTTCAAACAAGTCTGTCAAAATTGGACGAGGAAGGCTTACTTTGGCTCTAACCCAAACATGTCCTCAGAACTCACAAAATACATCTCCACAGCCACATAATCAAGGAAGTCTAATCTCTCCAGAAAATGTGACATGGGAACCATATTGTATTCTTCAGTAGCTTCCATAGCTTCAGCCTTGAGGACAAGGTTGTTGTTGATGGGGGAGGGCATGTTAGGATCCAACACTAAGCCCTTTATTTATGTAATAAGCCCAAGGGGCCCAGTCAGAGTCATAGTTAGTTAGTTGAGTCAATAAAGCCTGTAAGTGGTTATCTGCATTAATAATAATTGTACGCGGTTGACACACATTATAGAAAAATGACCATAATTAGTTATAAACAAGCCATAGCTAATAAATAAAGTGGTTAACCTGGGACCACTAATAGTTAGGGTTTTGAATGTCATTAAGTTATAAATAGTCTTAGATAGCAAGGGAAGAATCATGGAGTCTTGTTGTATTTGAGCTCTGCTCTGTTGGAGGTTTCCCCCTCGAAGAGGCAAGTGAACATTGTAATATGCTTATGAATGATAAAATAACTTCGCAGCTTGTCTCAATTCATGTGATATTTCTGTGTTTCTGGCAATATTGTCTCATATTTATGGCATTATGTTATTCTCGCAGGTCAAGTGCATAACACTATCTCATTTCAGACAGGTTGAATTTCCTCCTGGACTAAAACTCATTGTGATCCATCCTTAAGCCTAATCAAAGACTTAAGTAAAAGGTTGAAACTCAAAATCTTAGAACAAAATTTCAGAGGGATAAAAGCCTCAATAATTTGACAAGATAATTTTAGGCAGTTACTTTAACAACCAAAGATTGCCTCATCCCTATTACAAGAAGATCAAAGAACTCGAAATTAATGGTCTGATGAACTAGGTTGAAGAATCCCAGAGACAAAATAAATTATTACAATATGAATAAGTCAATGAATTGTTTGTGTCGTCAAGAATTATTTGTGTAAGAACCATCTCAAACAATAAAGTCAAAGGACAAAGACCATATAATGGTACAAACATAGAATAAGTATATTCTCTCAAGATTTTCACAATGGATTTATTTGCAAACGCTATGCCTTGAAATCAAGAACTAACATATTATAACAGAGGTCTAAGTCTCGGGTCGAAAGTATAACATATATGGAAGCTCGATCTATGTTGTACAATCCCTTGAAGAAGAGAAATATTTGTCTAAGTCATCTCCAGATTAGAGAAGCTGAATTTTCCTGAGAAGTTGGACTAGTGTCTAAGGTATCTTTGTCTGAAGATTGATCACACTATGGTGATGAGATGTTTGTGTGGCCTAGAAAATACAGACCAACGAACTCATGTACTGCTTGGAACTAGAGGTATGTTCCATCTCCTACAGTGATTTCATTTGAAAGGATTATATTGAAATCTCAAGGAGAGGAAATGTTTGCAAAATATCCTTGGGTGAAAAAGGTGTTAGTGAGATTGGCAAACGATGAGTAAAATTGTTTAAGAAACCTGAGTATATATGCCATTAGAAATTTGGCAGCATATTTGAATTCAAAAGGTCTTTCATGATGAAGATAACCTATTGAAAGATGTTTGACTAACATCAAGATGGAACATTTCGGATTCTAAATCTTAAAGTCTCTTGGATATGGAAAAGAGAATTTACAAAGTCTTTCAAAATTAGGGTCTGTAAACCCTAGACTAATTTTTGAAGGGTAATGAAGAACGAGGGTTTGAGATAAAACCCTAGCTAAATGTTTTTGCTGAAAGAATAAACCCTAACCCTAACAAGGAAGGAATGCCATTATGATAACTATGTAGGTGAATCTCAGATGGATGCAAGAAGACTAAAGATCAAATCGGGGTTGATTTTCTTCTCAAAATAGAAGTATTTTGTGTCTCTCATTTTTTATTTATACTATTGTTTTTTTTACTAGTTGTTAGTCTCATCTTTATATTATGTGTTTGGTCGTAATTTTTCTTCATGGCCTCCCAGTGAGAATTGCAGGTACATAGCTTTGACAACAAATGAAAGAAATGGAAGAACAAATCAAAGTGTGTGACAAGAAGACTTTTCCTAAACCATGAGTTGAGTTGACAATAATTGTACTAGATCAAATCCAAGCTTAGAGGGAGCTTATAGATCAGCAAGTTTGAAGTATGCAACTTAGACAAAAGTGAGTATTGAACATAAAATTATCTTAGTAAAGTGAGAAAATTATGAAGTCAGGTAAACTTTTATTAAAACTTATTTCTATGATTTCCGTTGGATGCAAAGATCACCTTATGCGATGAAAGAAGTGTACATAAGTGCTACCTCAAGCTTGTGAGGTACATGAAGATGTCTTATACTTGCAAGCAAAAAGAAGGCAATGTACAAGCTCCTCAAAGTTGATACACTTGGATTGATGGATCAAGATTTTGATTTGTCTCTAATAGAAGATAAAGGACTCGTGTTAGATAGAGCAATCAGAGAGCCCTATTTTAGTTTCAAAGGGAGTTGACCTCTGAGTCCGAGATGATGGATTATCTTTAAAATGGTCAAACAAGGTAACTAATATGCTATAAGATAACAGGGGCAGAGGAAGCAACTTGAATTACCACAGTTGGATATGTCTCAGTTTGAGAAGTAGGACCCAATCAAGGTGACTAGAAAGCATCTGTGAAGGGAACAAATTAGTTTATGATTGAGCCAAGATATGTCGTTCATCATGTGTTGGAGAACCAACATGGTATAATTGGTTATGGAAAAGTCGATTATGATGTGAAATTTTGCTCAAATAAGTATAGTTACAGATTTTGATTGGGAAGACAGAAAGAGTTCATCAAAATATTGCTTATGTATGGGCCCTATTATAATTTCTTGGATGAGCATGAAGCAGCCATCTGTCGTGTTCAATACGGCAAAGGACGAGTATATTAAAACTAGATTGGCAAGTTGAGAAGCCATATGGATTCAAAGTATACTTGCAAGATTATCTTGATCAAGTGTTGGTGACGACCATGATGGAGGTCGAATCACATTAGGATCAAGTACTATATTCAAGACATGGTGTTGAAAAGAGTTGTGAAGCTCCAATATATCTCCAGTGATGAGCGGATAGTTGATAATCTTACGATGCCTCTTTCTATAGCGAAGTTTGTGTACTTTTGGGACAAGCTTGAACTTGTGAAGAATGTCTCTCTCATTAAAAAGGAGAGTTGATGAGATACCAGTATGGATGGACATTCTCGTTGTGTCTTCACAACCTTGGTTGGAGAATGGTCTAATATTCTCCCTATGTCATTATGACCTTGGTTGGAGAAGTTCTCCCTATATCATTATAACCTTGGTTGGAGAATGGTTTGACAAATTAGATAGCATCATGGGCTAACATTCTTCCTATCTTTATGACCTTGGCTGAAGAATGGTTTGGCGAACTAACATTCTTCCTGTGTCACTTTGACCTTGGTTGGAAAATGGTCTGATAGAAGACATTTTCCCTGTGTCACTTTGACCTTGGTTTGAAGAATGGTCCAACGAAGGATATTCTCCCTGTGTTCGTTTGACCTTTGGCTGGAGAGTAGTCCTAGAGACCGCTCAGATGAGAAAGAGCCTCCCAACATCATGCCTGGATCTCTTTCTAGAGTGAGCTTGTTTAGCATTGATGAAGCCTCTGGTGTTTCCCCTAGACTACACCTATAGTTGTTTAATGGTGAACTATGATTATGTATGCCTGATGTTGGTGATTATGATATTGATAATGATGCTTATCTTAATCTTGATCTTTCCTTAGAAAATTTGTCAACTTAAGATCATCTTGATAGTCATTATGAATACCTCCCTATCTAAGAGGGAGTGTTGAAGTTTGTAACTACGGTCAATCTTCATATTAAAACATTTTTAATATGGACTGACATTCTTCATGTGTCACTTTGAACTTGGTTGGAGAATGGTCAGATAGAAGACATTATCCCCGTGTCACTTTGACCTTGGTTCGAAGAATGGTCCAGCAAAGGATATTCTCCCTATGTAAGTTTGACCTTGGTTGGGGAATAGTCCTAGAGGCCGCTCAGATGAGCAAGATCCTCCCAACGTCATGCTCGGATCTTTTTCTAGAGTGAGCTTGTTTATCATTGATGAGGCCTCTAATGTTTCAGCTAGACTACGTCTATGGTAGTTTGATGGTGAACTGTGATTATGTACAGTTGATGTTGGTAATTATGATATTGATGATGATGCTTATCTTAATCTTGATCTTTCCTTAGAGAATTTATCAACTTGAGATCATCTTGATAGTCATTATGAATACCTCCCTAGCTAAGAGGGAGTGTTGAAGTTTGTAGCTATGGTAGGTCTTCATATTAAAATATTTTTATCATTGTTGCATGTTCTTCATGCTCAAAAAAATCATATATTTTTCAAAAGAAAAATACAAGGCATGTTCTTCGTGACCTTGTCAAAGAAAATTGAATTTTTGAATTTTAGTTTTTGGCTCCACAAAATGTCCAAGTTGGCCCTCAAGACATCAAGTCAGCGCAGCCCTTCATGGCACCCATTCCGCCTATTGATCTCTATATATAAGAGCCACTTTTCCTCTCCTCCATTTCAATCAATCATCAAGATATAACATCTTATAGCCATATGAAGGACTTGAAGGAGTAGAACGAAGAAGATCAACAAGCAAAGTGAAGACAAGTCTAATCTTTGTAAAGAAGTCGAGTTCTCTATGGCATATACTCTGTGAAAAGGGCTGAGTTTTTCTATGGCACATTCTCTGTGGAATGGGGCCAAATTTCCTTGTGATAACTTTGTGGCCAAGTTTGAATTCTTGTGGAAGATAGGCCAAGTTTTATGACCTCTCTTGCAAATAGTCGAGAGGGGCATAACTTGGACTCTTGGTGGACACCTTTGCTGGTCAATTTGTCTTGACTTTAATGGCTCTTGTTGAATTAATTTTCTAAGGAAAGAATCGTTGGGTTTTTCCCCCATGTGGGTTTTCCCATCGTAAATGTGTGTTATTGTGTGGTTGTCTCTTATGATCCTAATAACATTTTGTTTTACTGTTGAGCTCCTCTGTGTAATTGCTTTATGATTGAAAATATCACAAGAAAAGAAATAAACTAATGGATATCATAAGAAGTAATTATTAGTTAGAGGATGCCCTAGATTTTTGACAATTCAGTGGGTAGATTTTGATGCAGTGGTATTGCAGGGAGTGCAAGGGTTTGTGTTAGGAAAAAGTGAAGGGAAAGTTATTGTTGGTCAGTTGGGTTAGTGATGGCTACTAGGTTGCATTAAGAGAATTCAATGGATGGGGCAAGAAACTTCAGTGTATGAAAGGAGAGAATTGTTTTGTTGTTTGAGCAGGAGTTGTGGAATATTGTAGAGAAGATTGTCATTATTCCTATAGATTCTACTCAATTTGGTTGAGTTTCATAAAAAGAATGTGAAGGCCAGGGAGATAATCCAATATTCCACTAAGTACCATATTATACCTCAGATGACAGGGAAGAAGAATGCTTATGAGATGTGGGCATCCTTAACCAAGTTATATGAAAGTAAAAACCAAAATAGAAAGATGGTGTTGAGAGAGAAACTAAGAAATATAGGGATGTCTGAAACTGACACAATTGTATCATACCTAACCAAGATCGCACAAATCAAAGATGAGTTGGTAATAGTGGGAGAAACTATTATTTGTGAAGAGTTGGTAAGATCATCCCTGAGGGATTTTCCAAGAAGTGGGATGGCTTAATTGATGGGATTGTAGCTCGTGAAAATATTCTGGACTGGGGGAGATTAGGGAAAATTGTGGGATGATTTCACTTAAGAGGAGATAAGACGAAATGCAAGAGTGGAGGCTAGCATGGTAGGGATGATGAGGAGAATGTTCCTCTTACTACAAACAGAAAAGGTAAGGTTAAGGGAAGTAGGGGATCTACTTCTGAGGACATGAGAAAAATGATTTGCATGTCACAAGATTGGTCACTATGCAGGGCAATGTCCTTATAAGAAGAAAGCTGCTCAGGTGGTTGCAACAGCATCAACTGAGATTGATGACTTCGCTGAGAAAGATTTTTTACTGTAGTATTGTTGTGTATGAGGACAATGGGTTATGGCTAGTGGACAGTAAAGCATTTAGTCACATGACAAGGATGAGGTCGATGTTCCACAGCATTTCAGAGACAGACTCAAACTGCCATGTGAGTAATGGAGCTAGCACCACGCATGCAATAAAGGGGGTTGGATGTGTTAGATTCCAACTAGATTCAAGGGATTTCAAGAGGTAACATGGATGTTAGTTGTTCTAAGGTTGATGGTACACTTACTCTCAATATCATCTTTGGAGGATGATGAATATAGAGTTTTGCTCAGGGATGGATAGGTGATGCTATGTTCAAAGAGAGTGTTGTCGTCCCCCCCTGTGACCGCCCACTGCTTTCGACACAACGAACAGGGGCAGCTATCGCCCCCCCTGCGACCCCCCTGTTGTGTCTAGCGCAAAAAACAAGGGCAGTTATCGCCCCCCTGTGACCCCGCCCCCCCACGCGTGGGGCTAGTCGTGGAAAGAATATAACACATACCCAACAAGAACACTCATGGCGACGCCACAACACGCTGATCAAGTTTCTTGCTACCTTGGATGTAGCAGTTGTGGTTGTCATACAAGTTGTTGGGATAATGTATGAGTGTATCCGAGGGGGTCTTGGATACAAGATCAGTGTTAGGTACTTAGAGGGGATATGTGACTAAGAAGAGTGATTCTTCAAGTACTACCAAGAGACTCAGTCAGTATGATATGACATTGATAGAAGTTTCGGAGTATGATAGGACTCCTTGGAGCATGGTTGGTTGTGACAGGCTCTTAGCTCAGGGTTCTAGTCAAGTAGCAAGACAAGTTCAGGGTCAGAGGGCATAACTACAAGTATTGAAATGGGCTTGGAGACAGATTCTAGCAGTGGCAGTACCAGAACTACCTCCCTCATTAAGAGCGTGTTAGACAGATTCTGGTAGTGGCAGTACCAGAAATACCTCACTCACTAAGAGCAAGTGTTAGTTTTTGATAGCTCAAGGGTACCTAGCATGCAAAAGTGACAAGCACATTTCTCTCTCTAGGCACTTTATAAAGTGATTTTATAAAAATGGAAAGTGTATTTTTTATATTTAATAACTAAAAGGTGACCTTTTATAAAGTGAGTTTAACTTTATAAAGTTTGGTTCACTTAAGTGATTTAAGTGGGCCCAATGTGAAATTAAGTCATGACTACTTATCTTGAGATGGTCAGATTGAATCTTAGCCATTGAGATCGAGAGTTAGGGACTTTTGACATTAATGAGAAATAAAAAGAGAAATGGGAGAGAAAGGGGCACATTCTTTGAGAAGAAAGTAGGAAGAGAGGAACTAAAGAAAAGCATAGGAGTAGCCAGAGATGACACAAATCCCAAGGCATTTAACACACAGATTGGGCACACTTCAAAGCAATTTTCAGCAATTATTTGTAGGGCCATATAGCTGCCTCGGACAGCAACAATTGACATGATCTTTGAGGGTTGTTCAGCAAGTCTTTGGCATGAAAATCGGGGACCATGCAAGGAATTTATTGCTCCTTTGTTCGGCATGATTTTCAAGGGACTGTACAACAGGGTATTGTTATATTATATAATGCATTTTTCAAGGGCCACACTGTTAAAATTGGCAACTAGGGCCAAACTTCAAGTGGGTCGCCTTATTCATCGCTGATTATATTTTTCTTGGATTCCTCTCGTCGAGAGGTGTAGGATTGATCTAAAGATCATCCGATTCCGATAAGTAGTTATGGAGATATGAATTTATTTAGATTATGGACTGATTGTCAAAGTCGGCCAGCAACTTATGTAGGCTCAAAAGCCCAACAGACGCATCTATTCATCATCAATGTTTTGCATATAAATACAAGGAGCATTCTCCTCATTTGCACACTCACTACTCATCACATCTCTCTCTCTCCTGTGCAAAAAAATAGTCTCTTCTCTCTCCTGCGCAGAAAGGTCTCTCTCTCACACGCGGGAAGGAAGGACGCAATTTTCTAGGGTCTACAAACTCAGGTTGGAACTTTGACCAGCGTTGACCAACATTCTCTCTCTCTCTGGACTGCGTAGTAGATGAAGCTGACTCTCTTTGGAATGCTGCGTTTTTTTGGCACTGGAATCAAGGTGATCCGACCTCCAGTTTGGCAGATATTGACTGCCCTAGTTTAGGGCTGACGCTGCTGATGTAAATCAGACTTTTGTACTATTTCTCTCTACTGAATTATTGAAGATAAAAGACGATTTGATCAGAGGGTTTCCCCATATTGGGGTTTGTCCCTGGCTAGCCGCCACATCTTGTGTCTCTTGTCTTGGCTTGTATTCTATTGATCGTTTAAATGTTTTATCTGCACTTTACTTAATGTACATGTGATTGCTAATCTATGGATAATAAAAAGAAAGATAAGTAAACTGCTCTAAGCATAGAACATACCATAATTTAACATGGTATCGAAGCTAAGGTGAAGACAAAGCCCAAGCAAGAGCCAGAGCAAAAGCAATCACCGAAGACAAGGCTATCTAAAAAGAACTATGGGGTCCTCAACACACTTCCCTGATGAAGACAAACTCCGTAAGAACTCTGACTACCACGGATGGAAGATGTCTCTCGATCTAACATCAGAAGAACAAGAAGTGTTGGACCATGTGAGAGGCGGAGTTGTCAAGCCTCCATCAAATGCATTCGCTGCTGCTAGGAACAAATGGACCAAGGGAGAAGTCAAAGGAAAGAAGATCATCCGGGACTCTATCGACAAGCGCTTGGTGGCCTATGTTTCTGAGCTGAACACCTCCAAGGAAATCTACAATAGACTGGTGAGTTTATTTAAAGTTAATGATGCAAATCAAGTATTGTTTCTTAGAAATAATCTTAAGGAAATTAAGAAGCGCAAAGATGAAAATATGCAAGCATATTTCTTAAGGATCACTAAGATCAAGAATGATCTCCTCTCTATTGGGGAAGTAATTTCTGACAGGGAAATGGCACTCACAACTCTTGAAGGATTACCATCTGAATGGTATATATTCAGGACTACTCTCCTCAACAATAATGTAATTCCTGGATTTGAGGAATTAATGGCTAGATGCATTCAAGAAGAAGCAAGAATTGAAGAACAGGAAATGCCCACACTTAAAGGTCATCCCACTGCCTTTTGTTCTCATGCTAAAAGAAGAAACAGTTCCGAGACTAAATCCGAAAGGAAGATTCGACCAAAGAGTGGAAGAGGATGATGTTACCATTGCAATAAACCAGGTCATTATGCAAGGGAGTGTCCTGATAAAAGGAATTCACACCGGGATGATGATCAAAATCCCCCTCAAGGCAATCAAAGAAATGGCAGGGCAAATGGCCGAGGTAAAAGGAGTGCTGGAAATCAAGGAAGAGGACAACCATTCAAGAAGACAAGAAATTCAAGGTATGAATCTAACACTGTTGACAATAAGCAAGATGAGTATTATCTACCAGCTGCTCTATCTACCACTGCTCCCCCGGATTCGCTAGGAAATTGGCTTATTGATAGTGGTGCCTCAAGGCACTTCACTGGTTACAAAGAAGCTCTCTATAATCTAGTAGAGAAAGAAACCAATATGGAAATTGTTCTTGGAGACAATTCAAAATATCTCGTGACAGACGTAGAAAATGTCACTCTTCAATTGAATCAGGGTAATACCATCCACTTACAAGATGTATTATATGTACCTGATCTCAAAAAGAACCTGGTGTCCATTTCGGCAATGGAAGACAAAGGCT
>APFE031271125.1:140093-158745 GCA_000404065.3 Pinus taeda | reverse complement strand
TATATGTACCTGATCTCAAAAAGAACCTGGTGTCCATTTCGGCAATGGAAGACAAAGGCTACAAGGTGGCTTTCAGCGATGGCAAGGTACGTGTATGGAAAAAGGACTATAAAGATGCTTTTACTCTTGGGTTTCGAGTTGATTCATTATATCAGGTTGGAGGAAGTCCATTGGGTGTCATGACTTGTGACACATCTCTTCAGTCCAAACTATGGCATCGGAGGTTTGTTCACCTTCATTATAAAGATGTACCTGATGTAAAAAAAATGGTGACCGAGATGCTCGAGTTCAGATTAGAGCAAGAAGGTGTATGTCCAAGATGTGCCAAAGGAAAGCTAAAAAGGGGACCATTTCCCTCAAGCCAAATCAAGACCTATGATATATTGCCGTTAGTTCACTCAGACATATCCAATATGATGCTTGTGAACTCCTTGGAAGGATATTTATATTACCTCACTTTTACAGATGATTATTATCCCAAGACTTGGATATATTTCTTGAAAAAGAATGATGAAGTGTTCTCCTGGTTTCGACACTTCAAAGCCCTGATCGAGAATCAAACCGAAAAGAAGATCAAGATCCTAAGGACTGATAATGGGACTGAATATGAATCCAATGAGTTTCATGACTTTTGCAAAGAGGCTAGCATTAAGAGGGAGACCACTACACCCTATACTCTTGAGCAGAATGGTGTGGCAGAAAGGAAGAACCGTACAATTGTGGAAGTTGTCTATGCTATGCTCCATGATCAAAGACTTCTGAAGTTTCTATGGGCCGAAGCTGCAAACACCGCCATATATGTACAAAACTGATGCCCTCATCAAGCATTGGGTTCCAAAACTACTGAAAAAATGTTCACTTGTAAAAAACCTGACGTATCTCATTTTAGAATTTTTGGAAGCCCTGTATATTTTCATGTGCCGAAAGAGAAAAGGAATAAATTGGGTGCATCTGAAAAGAAAGGAATCTTCTTGGGCTATAGCGAAAATACTAAGGGCTATAGAATCTATGTAGCTGGTCAAAGGGAAGTCGAGATTAGTCATGATGTCACTTTTGACGAAGATATGGCTCTTAGCAAAGTAGACAATCTTCCTACTTTAAGGGGATCTAAAGAAGCTGACACCAGGGAACCAAAGGAAAAGGAAGATGAGATAATGCCTGATGTGAAAGAACCTATGGATCCTATTGATCCTCCACCACTTGAGCCTTCCTCTTCAAGGAAGAGGCCTTCATGGTTTAGGGGGACACTTGATGATGCTGAAGGACACAGCTCCCCGTGGAACCTTCTGTGAAAGTAAGAAGCCGAACAGGTATCAGAGATACCTAACTATCATGAGCACGATCATCCAAAATGAGCCTTCATCATTCACAGATGTCGTCAAGCATAAAGTATGGAAGGATGCTATGACCGAAGAATACGAGTCTATTATGAAGAACGATGTCTGGGATGTGGTCCCCAGACCCCAGGACAAGACAATTATCACTTCTAAATGGCTTTACAAGATAAAGCATGCAGCTGATGGAAGTACGGAAAAGTACAAGGCTCGTTTTGTCGCTCGAGGCTTCTCCTAGAAATAAGGTATAGACTATGATGAGATTTTTGCACCTGTTTCCCAATATACCACTATCCGCTCGATCATAGCCCTTGCTGCTTCGCAATGATGGAACCTACATCAGATGGATGTCAAGACTGCATTCTTACACAGTTCGATCAAAGAGGAGGTCTATGTGGAACAACCTGAAGGATTTGAGATTTATGATCAAGAATTTCATGTGTGCAAGTTGAAGAAGGCCCTCTATGGGCTAAAGCAAACACCCCGAGCATGGTATGAGAGGATCAATAGCTACTTGATGAAGCTGGGATTCACTAGGAGTGAAGCCGACCCTAACATTTACTTTAAGGTTATAGACCACAAGCCTCTCATATTGGTGCTTTATGTTGACGACCTCTTCCTAACAGGTGCAGACCCTCTCATTCACAAATGTAAGAGGAAGTTGGCTTCTGAATTCGAAATGAAAGATCTAGGACTCATGCACTATTTCTTAGGACTTGAAGTCTAGCAGAAACCAGGGAAGACTTTCCTATCTCAAGAAAAGTATGTGGTGAAGATACTAGAAAGATTCGGCATGGTGGACTACAAGACCGTAACTACCCCAATGGAGCTTAACTTTAAGAAGCTAAGCAGTAGTGCTACCGGACCCGTTTTACGAAATGCTACCAAGTATCGACAGCTCGTCGGAGCATTGATGTTCTTGGTGAACTCCTGTCTGGATATATGCTTTGCAGTCAACACTTTGAGCCAACATATGGTTAAGCCTCATCGCTCACATTGGATTGGTTTTGTTATCACTCAGAATTTTCTCAAGGTTAAATAAAGAAATTTCCGAGGTAACCACAAACCAATCTTTTAAGTACAGAATTTAGCCAATTTGTATTCAGAGAGGGCTCTCTTTATGATTTAGTTATGTTTAGTGAGATATTAGGCTAGTTATGAAAGTTCCAGGTTGTTTTGTTTGAGAGTAATGGAATTCTAAAACAAACGGGAAAATCAGGCTTTTAGGCCATTGGGCTATGGAATCAAAAAGGGATAATTCACTGAATTAAATCAAATTGTTGAGGTACGATTTCAACAGGCAGGATAACAGAGTAAAAACAAACTTTGGGGCTTGAATGGATGATATTTCTTCTCAAAACTAGAGGGCAAATAAGAATCCTCAAGTTAGGATTAGAAAGAGGAAAGGAAGATAGGTCAACTAGCAAAGGGAAATTAAGAATCCAATACCAGGGACTTATTAGATAAAACTACAGGGATAGAGGAGCAGTTAAGAATTCTTTTATCGAAATAGTTTAGAAGAAAACATATAAATGGTAGACTATTGATAGCAGAGAGCAATAAAGCTAATTCTGATATACTTTGACTATTTTACCATTTAGATTTAAGATGCATGAAACATTGAAACATATAGAAAACACATAAAATCACAATGATAGAATACTTATTGGTAATTATACTGCACATGAATCTGATGAAATGTCCTCAACTTTCATTCTTTTTCCAGCAAAAATCCAATTTTAAGTACAAAAGCTTGCGCAGCTTGATAGCATAGAGTTATAGAGATTTTATAGAATCCACCTTAAAATACTTCAAATGAAGTATTTATACTAATTCTAAACTGAAATATCCTGAAAAATATCAAGATTGGTTTCACAAATATCTCCAATTGTTTTACATTAATAGAACTTAAATAAAGGACATTCAACAACTAATGAATCTATTTGGCACTATGTTTATGGATTTATGGTGACAAAGAAGAAAAATTCGAATTTGATTGCAACTCTTAGTTGATGATGAGGCATCCCAGTCACTAACTGCATCCTTCTTTTGTGCATTCTGCCCCAGAAATTCTGCAAACTTAAGGTCTAATTATATGCTTGTATATCTCAATCCAAGATATATATATAAAAAAGTGAAAGAGATTATTGTAGATAAGAATGTTTTTGAGATAAACCTCTCTCAATTTCCCCAAATTCATCTTCATATGTTTCACAATATTCTCTACAAAAAGATGTCAAAAATAAGACTTTGCACAAACTGAAAAATAGGCTGTAAAAACATGCACTTATCTCCCTTTTGATAATACCTGTGTAAAAAGTGAGACAGGTTTTTGTAGATTGGCCTATTAGGAACAAAAACCTCCTCCAGTTTCTCAAAATACTTCTTGTATTGGGCACAATAGTTTCTGTAAAACTATGACTTAAACAGGAAATTTCTGAAGAATGTACCATTTCTGCTCTGATTTCATCTTTTAACCTCAAATTTATTTTAACAATTTTTCACTTTTACTTTGGATAAACTTCATTGTTGTTGGTGAAAGTATTTTCATCTCTGTTTAACCCTTACTGTCTCCAAGTTTACTTTTACAATTTTACTTTTAGGCGTACTTTTACTGCTCTGTTTTTTCAACTGTCTTTACTTTGACATGAATCCATATGCTTTGTAACTATCTTTCCTGTTGTTTATCTTCATACTAGCTTATTTACTCGATTTGGTCTTCGATCTGATACTCTTTAATCCTGATACACTTTGACTGTGTCCTTTACCTTCATTGTATATTTTAGGTTTTTTACTGTCTATCTCAACAGTAATTCATTTAATTTCATATTTCTCTGTTTGTCTTTTCACTGTATGTTTTATTTTTCATCTCTGTTTGAATAGATTTGATAACAATCTCGGAGTAAACAGGTCTTATGACTAGTATTAAGATTATTTATCCAAGGCTGTGGTCTTTTGATCACCTGTAAAACAAAACAAATTGTTAGGAAAACGTTAGGTTGACAGGAAGGGTCATTAATGGATTTATCGAGCTTTAGAGATCTATGAAGTGAGTCCAAAATGATTTTGAGAAGTAAACCATGCTTGAATTAGTTAACAGAGGCTTTAGGTGGAGCAAAAGGGTTTCATAAGTTTATACAGTAGAATGGGTGAAGGGCGAGAAAACATGGATTCTTTAGGTTTTGAACTTTAATGGGCAAACTTTCAAAATATGACGCGAACTAAACAATAGACGGTTTGTCGTGTAGCGAGCAAGCGGTAAGTGGGATCCATCGCACCGCTTGTGGGAGGTTGGTGGTTTTGGCAGAGGGTCGTGCGATGCCACACATTGAATGACACGTAGCATCGGCAAAAAGTCAAAACAGTTTATATCGCGTGGTTAACGTTCGACCAAAAGGCCAACACGATATGGGCGAAAGCTATTGGAGAAGGGAAGGCCGATCGGACGGTAGTCGGTAGCAGAAAGTGTTAGGGAGTTAAATGGAGGGGCTCGATTATAATTAAAATGATTTTAATTATATCGGGGATGATATGATTGGAAGAATGAAGGATTAATAACTTTAATGATATCGGAGGTGATATAATTGGCAGGGAGGCTATTAATTAATCTAGGTGATTAATTAATCACTTTTTAACACGTCGAGGGTTTTGGATCTTAATTAATCGTGGTTCGATTAATTAATCCAATTTAAATAACTTTATTTATGGTTAATTTTTCAAATCATCGCGAAAGGATATTTATTTACTTTGGGATTTTTAGTAATAATACAGGAAAGAGTAAGTTGTTTCGGGAGTTACATAAATAATAAAAATTAAAATTTAATATGACCATGGAAGGAAATGTTTCCTGAAATACATTCATCATCCAACATCATGACTTAGGCTAAAATGTGCTTGGGGGGTTTTATAAAGAACCATTTATTTTTCCCAAGTAAAAGAGTGATTTTACCTTAAGAAAGGGATTTAAGGGGATGAATGAATTATTAAGAGGGTGAGTTTTGATGAAGGGGCTTTAGCACTTAGGCCTTACAAGTTATTGGACCGAGGGTTCGGTCCCTCCAAAAGTCAGAGAAATGCTCTGAGCCCCTTTAACTTTCAGGTTGTTGATGCTTTTAATACTTATGGGAAATTAGTAAAGCTTAAGGGAAAATGAATGAAGAGGTTAATTAGTTGACTTTGTGTAACTGCTCAATTATCATCCATACTTTAAGTGCTTTTGATGATGAAAGTATATAACTTGATAATCTGGATAATCACACATCATACATAATTTTGTAACCAATCATCTACTTACCCACCTACATATCCTACCATTTTTTCTACTCTTTATTAGGGTGCACTTAAGCTGACAAACCCTTGTCAAACATTTTTCTTTTCTTTTACAATAAAAATCTATCTAAGACTATCCTTATTACATCCAAAGGCTCAGATTAAACGATTGAGCTCTTTTTATTTCCTCTACCTATCTACTTATCTGTCAAGATTAAACAGTTTGGTCAGATTTTATTCTCTATTACTAAGCATAAAATTCAAAACATGAAATAGCCAAGTTTACACTATTTGACCATATCCATGGATTGTGGCAAAGGTAACAAACTACACACAATCATTATTATGCAAAAAAATAAATAGTAGTGGCATTTGGATTTGCACACTTTCATGGTCTTTTTGTTTTTGGAGTTCATATTTTTTTATATTTTTTAACCTTTTTTATTCTTTTTGTCTTTTGATTTTTCTTTTAAGACATACCCTCTTTACCTTTTTTTTTTTTATAATATGGAAAACATTTGCAGAAAGCAAAGGTATGTACATATTATAGAGTTAAAATCAGCCAATCATAAATTATCTCACCTATTGGTATAGGAACCTAACAGGTGCGAAGAATCTGATGAGATATCTTCACGACACAATCACTCATGGATTAAGATACATTGCAGGAAATGTGAGACTACTTGGGTATACTGATGCTGATTGGGCAGGCAATGTGGAGGATTGGAAGAGCACATCCGGGTGTTATTTCTCTTTGGGATCTGCCTCAATATCCTAGATGAGCAGGAAGCAGAAGTCGGTGGCTCTGAGCACTGCCGAGGCAGAATACATTGCTACTAACATGGCCTCCTATGAGGCAGTCTGGTTGCGAAAGCTCTTTAGTGAACTGTTTGGATTTACATAGGATACCGTTGTGATTCTATGTGACAACCAGAGCGGGATTCATTTATCAGAAAATCCTGTATTTCATGATCGCTCCAAGCATATCGATATCAGGTACCACTATTCAAGATATGGTGCAAAAAGGAGCAATAAGGCTCCAACATATCGGTACAGATGAACAGGTTGCCGACATTCTAACAAAGCCCCTAGGAAAAATCAAATTCCTGACTTTCCGAGAACGACTTGGTGTCGTTCAGAGACCCTCTGATGAGGGTCAAGTATGATGTACCGAGCTCTGGGAGCTACAAGGGGGCGCGGGGTACTTCTTGGAGCGACATATGACCACAGGGTGACTCACCATCCCCTGTTGGTGCACTTTGTATAGGGTAAAAGGTTCAACCTTCCCCTGTGACACCCCATGGCGACTATGGAACAGGATGATTAGTTCTCCTGCGGGCCTGGATGATGTGTTCTCCATGGCAATTGTGGAACAAGATGATTTGTTCTCCTGTGGGCCAAGATGATTAGTTCTCCGTGGCATCCACTGGATAGGATGATTCGCTCTCCTGTGAACAGGATGATTAGTTCTCATGTCGAGGCATCCTACCCATGCAGTCTGGGACTCAAGGGAAGTACTTCTCATCTGATCAATGAGCAGGGAAATGAGAATAGGGACCATAGTAGTATCGATGGACGCATCGTTGTATCTACTGTACTCCCTATGCTAGGATGACCTTCATTGATCTGGGATCAATGATACTAGTCTGGGATCAATGATACTAGTCTGGGACCAGTGAGAGTGGTACACACTCTGAGACTGACTTTGGGTCAATGGAGGATGGTATGATACATCCTCGATCATTTCTTCTTCTTCATAATTCGAGCAAAGCAGCGCAGAACCGAGCAAAGAAAAGCAAGCAGAGCAGAGCAAAAGGGTCAAGCCACACCGGACAGTGCATTTGATGGATGGACAACAGTGTTAGTCCAACAGATTGCAGATAAAGTTCTCCCTAGTTGAGAGGGAGTGTTAAAATTGGCAACTAGGGCCAAACTTCATGTGAGTCACCTTATTCATGTCTGATTATAATTTTCTTGGATTCCTCTCGTCGGGAGGTGTAGGATTGATCTAAAGATCATCCGATTCCGATAAGTATTTATGGAGATATGAATTTATTTAGATTATGAACAAATTGTCAAAGTCGGTCAGCAACTTATGTAGGCTCAGAAGCGCAACAGACACATCTATTCATCATCAACTTTTTGCATATAAATACAAGGAGCATTCTCCTCATTTGCACACTCACTACTCATCACATCTCTCTCTCTCCTGCGTAGAAAAAGAATCTCTTCTCTCTCCTGCATAGAAAGGTCTCTCTCTCACACATGGGAAGGAAGGACGCAGTTTTCTAGGGTTTACAAACTGCAAATCGGAACTTTGACCAGAGTTGACCAGCATTCTCTCTATCTAGACTGCACAGTAGGTGAAGCTGACTCTCCTTAGAAGGCCGCATTTTTTGGCATAAGAATCAAGGTGATCCAACCTCCGGTTTGGCAGATATTGACTGCCCTAGTTTAAGGTTGATGCCACTGATGCTACTGATATAAATCAGAGCTTTCTACTATTTCTCTCTGTTGAATTATTGAAGATAAAGAAATATTTGATCAAAGGGTTTCCACATATTGGGATTTGTCCCTGGCTAGCCACCACATCTTGTGTCACTTGTCTTGGCTTGTTCTCTGTTGATTGTTTAAATGTTCTATCTGCACTTTACTTAATGTACATGTGGTCGCTAATTTCTGGATAATAAAAAGAAAGATAAGTAAACTGCTCTAAGCATAGAACATACCATAATTTAACACACACAAATGATAAAACGGCGGCCGTACAACAGGAAAATCAAGGGTGAAAGTGGCTCAGTTTTCGAGATAAGTTTGAGCATTAATTGCTGGAAATTGTATTTGTTGAAACCTCAGAAGTTTTCTGTGAGCTCTTATAAAATTCCTCTTCTCTACTGGTTTCCCTTCAAGGTTTTTCCAAGGGATTTGCACAAAACCCTATCTCAAATGTGTGGTGTTTATTTTTCATTTTCATCTGTTAAATATCAGTTTTAGTCATGTATTTCTGCTCTCAAAAATCAGATTGAATGTGTTTTAAGTTTTTAATGCATTATTTGTGAAATTTGTATTGGAGTAAGAAATCAAAGTATTGGCTAAGTAATTGACAAAAGTCCAACAAGAGAAAACTAGATTGTAATTGAAATTCCAACAGAAGTATAAAATAAATAAAAAGACACTTCCTGTATCTACTGTAAGTTTAGTAAAGAATTATTTGTTTCAAGCAAAAAGACAGACTCAATCTCAAGTCTAAAGTTAACATCAATTCGTATTCATTTACGCTACAAACTCCAAACCTACTACCAGTCAGTCCCAACTACAATATAAATTTCTTGCATCTCACAATCTTTACCTTTCAAAAAAGTTTAACCTCGGCCCAACTCAAAGTGGTTTATGCACTCCAGGCTCCGATATATCATATCGTGCACCAGATATCAACAAAACATTCTGGTGACCACGCAGATCAAGTTAAGCAATTTCATTTGGTATACTTTTGTTATTCCAACACTCACAAAATGATGGGAAGAGTGATGTAATTGTTGCTGACATCATGTAATTCTGCCATAGAAGCTTTGTTTTTCATAACCATCTTCGAAGGCCACTTAGTAGTTTGAACATCACAGCTGTTCTATGCCTAGTATTATTCCACAGATAAACATAAAGATCTGAAGAAGTTCCAGTGTGAAGTGTTACAAACAAAAATAGCAACTAGAATAGCCGTCTTTGTAGACCAGTTAGTGGTTTAAAAATCACAGCTATTCTATGCCTAGTATAATTCCAAAGATTGACATAAAGATCTGAAGAAATTCCAGTGTGAAGTGTGTTACGAACAAAAATAGCAGCTAGGACAACAACTGGGGGATAAATTTGAGAAAATTACTTCAAAAGCTATGCCTAAATACTAACACACGATAACAAACAATAAAATGATACTCATGAAGCACGGTAATACATGCACTTAACCCTAGAGTTAACAATATAGTCCGAATGAACAAAAATAGCAGCTAGGACAACAACTGGGGGATAAATTTGAGAAAATTAATTCGAGAGCTACACCTCAATACTAACACAAGATAATAAACAATAAAATGATACTCATGAAGCACAGTAATATATGTACTTAACCCTAGAGTTAATAATATGCCCCAAATAAGCGTTCTTCAAAATTCAATGAGCAGACAAGCCAGCAAATTGGATAGTCTACAATTATGGGACTGGTTATTATGGGCCTAAACTTAACACAAACAGGGGCAAGCAAGCACTAATACATATTATCTGAAATTACAAAAAGAAAATAAGCGGTTCAATATTTACTATTTTACACATCTAATGTAGTCAACTGGCAAATATAACTTACCCAGAACATCCAGCTTCTCTCTGCATTATTATCTAATAATTGTCCAGCCATGACGAATGAGTTTTTTAACATAAATAATTGATTTATATTCTTATCGTCCTCATTTTGCCGATGTATCTTATACCCAGAACATCCAGCTTCTCTCTGCAGTATTATCTAATAATTGTTGAGCCATGGAGAATTAATTTGGAAACACAAATAATTGGACACCAGAAATATGCAGAAAACCACTCTTGCTTAATTGTCTAGCATTTCAGAAGCCAAACTATTTTCCTCACCAGTAATAATGCTAACTTCGGCAATAAGATCGTTCAGTCTGCCTTCATGATTCCATATGAACAAAGAAAGACATTACAGGAGATTGCAATATACATTAACATAAAAAAATTACAATCTCAACCAACCTTTCTCCCCTTTTTGTTGTGAATAGCAATGTTAGCAGATACATCAGTTTCTTCAGCATCTTGTTAGATCTTACATTAGCATATAATAACTTACAATAAAATAAAGTTATTAAAATTTCAACCACCTTTTCTCCTTTTCTTTGCTTTGTACTGCATTGGTAGCAGATGCGTGAGTTGTTTCAGCTTCTTGCAATGCCTTGCGAGCTTCATGCAACTTCCGGCAAACAGCCTCATACACAACCTTTTCTTTGCGGTTGCGCTGTGCCATTTCCTCTAGCTTTTCAATTTTTTTCCTTAACTCCTTGACTTCATCTTCATACGCAACAAGAGAGCGCCGAGTCTCTTTGGAGTCCCTCTCTTTCACCTGTGCTTGACCTTTGTACTCACCTTTGTCCACCCTTTTATTCGCTTCAAAGCTCTGTTCTGTTTCCATTTGCATAGCAAGTTGATTGTTTATAAAACCAAATACATCAGATCCCTTTTCTTCTCCATCTTTAGCAGCCCGAACAGCTGCTGCAAATTTTTTCTCGCGCTTCCTTTTGCCCCCTCTGCTCTTTTTCTTGCAGGCTTTGACCTCATCCTTCCCATAAAGAGAGTCTCCAATGTAATCAAGAGACTGTTTTGGAGGTAGAACCTTTACTTGAATAGGATTTACAATTCCTTGCTCTGATTTACCCAGTCCCATTCCTTCCCGATATCCCATATTAGCCATCATCCTTGAAGCAATGCCTCGAGTGTGTTTCTCCCATTTTGCAAAGATTACAGTTTCATTCTGTTGCCCCCCTTCTGTTTTCTTCAGGTTCCCAAAGCTTATCCTATGAAAACTTGAATCATTGTCTTCTTCCTCTTCACCAGTACCATCACTACTCTCAGATTCATCACCACTGACATCATCATCATCATCACTTACTTCTGCAAACTCGGACAAAGAGAGTGCATCAATCCCAAGATCTAGCTGGCTTCCATCATCCACGAATACAACACGCCCACTTTGAATTTCATCATCCCAAGACTCAAGCTCTGCATGCCTCCAAATTCCATTACTCCTATCAGAACTTGCAAGAATATTTGACCCAACCAATGACTGCCGCCACACTGTGGGAATGTACTGTTTCAATAACTCAATTGGCACCGTAATACCTATAATCATACACAACAATTTTTCGTGATAATAAGTTATCCAGAAATAATTATCAAAATACAAGATTCATCAACCTTTTGAGCTATTGACCTTGTAACTTGAAAAGAGATGATACAAAAAGCTGGTCATTGGCAGTGCCAGATGGAAGAAATAATGAATTAGTGTGTTTCCTGGTGAAGAAATTGTTCAAAATGTAAACGGATAAACAATGAAAAAATTGTTCACAAAAAATAGAGAACTATACACAGATAATTCTCGAGAACAAGCAGGCACCTTGAAAGGCATAAACACACAATTTCAATATTCCATCCATTCAATCTAGAGTTTGATCCCTTGTGATACCTTTAAATCCATAGTACTGTGAAGCAAACGAGATATTTCTAATCCCACTAACCCATTGGATATAGTATGGAATGAAGGTTGCTTATTATAACAATAATTAATCTATTCGAGCAACAAAGTGACAAACTTAATCTATCGGTGCCCGCTGCTACTCATAAGATCAAGTTGAGCATATTCTGTAATAACACTACTATTTGCCCAGTGCTAATTGTCACATTTCACTGCCAATAGCAAGGACACATACCATGTGACATGCGGCAGTTACTACCAAACCGGCAACGCTGTTGTAGATAGAATTTGCAAATCTGCACTTTAGGTGGATTAAAGTTAGTTGAACACTCGTGAACAAAAGTTCCAAAAGAGACGTGCAAACTGGAAACATTAATATTACTGAATGTCTTATGACCAAAAGCACAGGAGACCAAATGACTGCAACAGGTTAGCTGCTGAATTCTAAAAAGAAAAAAGCATGAAGCATGTGATTACCTTTTCAAATTACATAATGTAGAAAATTAAGGTGTGATGTAGCCCAACCCAGTTTTTCAAGTTTTGCATGGTTTAATGCCCAAACCCATCATAAAACATGTGACTAATATTTATATCCGATTAGCATATACTTGAAACATAAGAGCTACTCTACCATTTACTTTTCAACAACTGATACAAGAGAAAATTTCAAGCGCACACATGAAATTAACACACTTGTTTTTGGTCAACTGACCATGGAAAAGTCCACAAGGGGAAAACCAGTCTTCAAGGAGGATTTTATTTGTTTTTAATGAATTTTCTACAACAATAAATACAACAAGAGATTCAACTTATCTCTTCCCTTGAAGAAGCATTTCTGAGGTTGTCTTTGCACAGAGATCTGGACTGATAATTTTGTTCCCACAGTCTGGTCTCCTCCAGCAAAAATACAGCCTCTCACAGCTCCTTCAACACTGGAATGTCCTCTAAACAGTCAACACTTTGCACAAAATTTAGAGTCTGCATGGCTGGGAAAAACTCACATCAGAGGCAGCCTTCACTTCCCTTAACCACGCACTGAACCATAGTCCAAATCTGGCCCGAGAAACTCACTGAAAGGTGGCCTGAACATTGCACTGAACATGCCCGAGAATTTCGGGATTCGTGTAGCTGTCTGAGGGTAAGTTACTAATGCCTGTACTTTGTTTTCAGACTTGAAAGCTGCTTGTTTAACCCTCCAAAAAGGCCCTCCAATTCTGTGCTGGAGATGGTAGTGACTGTCACAAGAGATTCAAACCCTCTTCTAGACTTAAACTCAGCCCTTTGATGAGATTCGAAGTGCTCTAATGATGGTCCTCTTCCTTACTTGTTGCTGTAGAATTTTTTCACACAAATTCTGTTAAATTTTGATTAACATGTTCTTGCTAAAGACAGTTACTTCAATCTTTCATAGACATCAATCCATTTCTATTAGAAGCACATCGATTATTATCACATTGATATTATCTGAGGCAAGAACATAAATAAATAATACCGAGGACAAGCCAAGACAAGAGAACACATGAATATGGCACAAGCCAGGGAGAAACCCCAAGGAGGGGAAAACCCTTGATCAATTCTTATTATTATGATCAAATGTTCAGCAGAGAATGAGAAAGAGCAATACCATTATCCAGATGTCAAGGAGATAACCCAGTCAAGCCTGCTCTTCTGAATGATGCAGCCACTTACCGGACTTCAAAAGCAGCTCAATCCTGAATATATATATGTGGCCTTCTTAACTGAAGATGAGGATGGCAAAAACACTGTCCAAATAGGACCCCTGTCCAATCTGATCCAAAACTTGGACCCAACACCAAGGAACAAATCCTGCACATACCTTCATGCTTCAGTGTTCGGGTCAGCTCCTTCTGCTTATGGTCTCGGCATGGTTAGGGCTAATCACCAGACATCTTCAGCTCTAATCTACTGCTCAAGAATACTTCTAACAGCTGCGGCTACCTTCTGTGAGGCTCCTCTATACTTCGCTGGTTAGTAGGGCTACTCCCAGCACACTGTGCAGACACAAGGCCCTCCTCCAAACAGTGATGTAAGGTTCGACCCTCCTTTAAGCTTCAGTACAGGACTGCAGCCATATTACCAAGGATCTGCTCACAAAAATGCGTCAAAACCAGACCCAAAACATGCCCAGACAGTCTGCAAATCACCCTCTATTACTCGGCCCAGCTGTAAGCTCAACTCTGCATTTAACCAATCTTGTAAAAGGCTATAGAACCTGTCCTCTCCTCCTTGTCTAGGATGCTCCTAATCTGCGGCCAAATAGAAATCCTTTGTACTGCGAGTTGCTCTTAGGATGTCTCTCATATGATGGTGGTAGCACGTAACGACCAAAAGTTGTATACACAGCGGAAATATTTAATATACTTCGTAGACAAAGACATCCATCGTAGGATAGTAATTGTAAATTGTATATTGTATAAAATAATTTATATAGAATGATACAAATGAAAATGAAGGTCCTGTATATATAGCCAAGTAAGTACCCTTTCACGAAGAGTCATGTCTGTAGAGACATGCCTCTTTGTTTAACTAATTATTATATAATTATATATTAGTATGATTATTATTTATTGTCTATTTTCAGCTATTTTTACATAATTTATGTTCATAACATTGTCTTCCCCTTTAAAAAGCTTTGTCCTCCGAGCTTGTAGATGAAAGGGGCTTGATCTCTTTGTTTGCTACGAGTGTCTCCTTGTCTTGGAACAGTCATCTTTGTCAATACAAGTTGGTATGATCCTTGAAGAGTGTCGTACTGAGAACGGATCAGACCATCCTACATTGATCTTCTGCGGAATCAATTTTCGTGATGAATCGTTATCGTGGGACTGGATTCTGCAAACTTCAGTATTCCTGGAAACATAAACTTGTCGTTTATTTTCTTAGTGATACTAGTGCATAGACTAATTGGAAAGTCTGCCCTTGTGATTCAGATGTCGATACATACTTCTTTTGGTTGTACTTTCCCTTATCATGCTAGTGGATGTTTCCTTATTTCTTTTAGGCATTGTTGTTGTTGAATTGGTGACTGAATCACCATTTGGAATTTCCATCATTTGAACTACAACTTCTACATGCGACTTCAATAGAAACTGGATTTACCTGAACTGTGAGATTAGTGGAATTAGTGTTTGTTTCTTCCCCAACTTAAACTACTACATCTAGCAATTTTGATGCTTCCTTTGCGACAATTTCTTCGAACCTATTCGCTAATGATTTCTTATCATCCTTAAGTTTTTTAATCTATTTGAGCAGATTTTGGTTATGATTTTTGAGACGTAAGCATTCCTCATTTTACGAGTCAACTTTGTTTTGGCCTTCAAGCTTCTCGTCTTTTAAACACTTGATTTGTTCTAATGTTCTATTTTTAAGGTCTTTGAAGCAGTGATGACAATATAGCCGAGATATCGGCGATATTCGGAAATATCGCGATATTTTCGAGGAGACGAGATATCGCAAAGGAAATATCGCGATATTATGTCTCCATGAAAATATTGCGATATTTCTGAAATATCAGCGATATCTCGGGAAAATATCGTGCTATGATGCAAAATATCGCCGAGCTCAAAAAAAAATTCGTCATCGCGGCTAGAAAAGGCCAATTTTGTTTTTTCTTCACTCATTTTGATTTATGATTGCTAGAGAAAGAAAGTGAGAGCATTGTGCTTGCTGCCAAGAAGGATTCGAGGGTTGAATAGCCATTATCGCCACCAACAACAAATATTTTGTTGATCAAAGATTGAAGAACAGTGAGACAATCTTCATTTTTTCCATTAACAGGTATGTTCAAATAAACCCCTATGTTAATGATCTTCTTGATAATTTTAGGGTTATTCTTGCTTGCCTATTTGCCTACAAACATTTTGCTTGCTTTTTTTTCCATTTGCTATGATTTTCATGCCCATGAGCAAATGCAAGGGTTTTCTCCATATTTGGACAGCAAACTCCATTTTTTTTAACTTTCAAATGCACCATCTTATTGTCATTTATGATTTTTCATTGAATTCACATTGCAAATAATGTAGCAAAAAAAATATTTTGTAAAATGAGGTGGTTATTACTTATTAATTCCAATTTTTTTTTTGTGCCCTAGGTTTGAGTTAGCTCACTACAAAATTCAAATATGCCAAAAGCCTTGGACCCATTTTGGGAGTATGAGGAGCCTGATGGTGGGACAAATCGGGCATATCTATCATGCAAATTGTGTGGGACCAAGATGACAGGAGGGGTTACGCGATTGAAATACCATCTGGCTAAACTCACTAGATATGATGTTGGGATTTGTACAGTTTCTAGTCCGGAGCTTATACAAAAAGCTCCTGAGGCAATTGATGAAAAAGATAGAAAGAAGAGACAGAAAGAAACAAGGTTGAACGTGCAGGTAGAACTTTCGGGATATCTTCTTCTGATTTTGATGTTGAAGATAGTGAGAGGGCTCCACAGCATCACCTGCTACTGCTAGTGTGAGGTCATCATTTTTTGTTCCACGAACACGACATGGAGCACAACCTAGCATAAAATCAATTGTTAAAAAAAAGAAGCAAGAAGCAGATAGAGTCATGGGGAGGTGTCTTTTCTAGAGCAACTTCCCTCTCAACATCACCAAAACCAATCCATTTTGGCAACCAATGTGTGATGCTATTGTTGTTGTGGGCCCAAGGTACAAAAGTGCTACATATGAGGAGTTGCGGGGGCCAATTCTTCATGTAGAAAAGCAGGACATCAACTCTAGATTGGCAGAGTTGAAAAAAACATGGGAAGTTTCTGGATGCACAATGATGTTTGATGGTTGGACAGATAGGAAGGGTAGGACCCTTCTAAATTTCTTGGTACATTGTCCTAAAGGTACCATGTTTATTAAATCAGTGGATGCATCAGAACATATCAAAGATGCAACAACGATATGTGAGTTGTTAGATGGGTTCATTCGGGAGATTGGTGTGCAGAATGTGGTGTAAGTCATAATAGACAATGCAGCTAATTATGTGTCCGCCAGCAACATGCTTATGGAGAGGCATCGCACATTGTTCTGGACTCCACGTGCAACACATTGTCTCGATTTGCTGCTTGAGGATATGGGGAAACTCTCCTTCATCAAGGACGTGGTTGATATGGCTAGGAGCGTCCCCAAGTTTATTTATAAACATGTTTTTGTTCTTAGCCTCATGAGGAGGTTCACTAGAAACAAGGAGTTGCGGTGTCCTACAATCACACGTTTTGCCACAAACTTTATTACTCTTCAGTCTTTGCTTCTATGTCAATTCGAGTTGAAGCAAATGTTTGTGTCTGATGATTGGCGTAATTGTAGATACAGCAGGAGACAGGACGGGAGAGCCTTTGCAAAAATGGTGTACTCTGACACGTTTTGGCATGGAGTAGAAGAACCATGCTCAGTTAGTGAACCTATAGTAAAGTTCTGAGATTGGTAGATGGGGAGAAGCCTGCAATGGCTAATTTGTATGAGGCCATGGATAGGGCGAGGCCATTCGTTCTTATTATGCAGACAACGGTTATGTTGGCCTTGATAGGCATATGATGTTATGGGATGTGATTGATAGTCGATGGACAAGGATGCTTCATCGACCCATTCATGCAGCAACACTCTTCCTCAACCCCGCATTTTCATACAAATGCGGCTTTGATTTTGATGGCGAGGTGATGGAAGGGCTCCATTCCTGTATTCATAGGATTGTACATGATCCTGAGCTTCATAGCAAAATCAATCGCAAGATATAGTTTTATCGGGATTGTGTTGGCATATTTGGCTTTGATGATGCTATTAGGGAAAGGACCCTCTTCATGCCACATAAGTGACAAGTCATCACTCATTAGAAATTAGAATTTTCAATTTAGAATTTCTTTACTTATAATTCTAGTTTTTTTAAATTCAATTATGTAACTTTTATTTGAAAGTTTAATTATGTTTTAAGTTTTTGAATTTTTTATTTCTTTATTTTGTTGTAGATATTTGGTGGCGAAGCTATAGTGCAAAGGCACCAAATTTGCAGAAATTGGCCATAACAATCTTGAGTCAAACATGTAGCTCTTCAGGGTGTAAACGTAATTGGAGTGTATTTGAAAAAATACACGCAAAAGAGCGCAACAGGTATAACTTTGAGCTCCAGCCTTCAGTTGAGCAATGACATTTATTGTAATTTTAATTTCTAATTTATGACCTTCTAATGTCAAGGGTCAAGAGTCAAGACTCATTAGTTTTTTTTTACACTCTTACAGGTTGGAGTTCGCATGCGTCAATGATTTAGTGTATGTGCATTACAATATCCGACTTCGAGTGAAGCAAATAGAAGCACCAATGGATCCAAATGCCATTTCCTTAGACAATATTGATGTATTGCCTCAGTTGATCTGGATTTAAATAGGAACGCAATAGATTACAGAGATAACCATAAATACAGAGATGTGATAACCATAAATAAAGAGATCCAGCGGAAATAACACTTCATTTCATTAATGGAAAATACCGAAATATGCTTACAACCAGAATTGGAAATAAACCAGCTAGGACGATGGTAGCTTATCTCTGAGAAGAGATGTGCGGCTACATGTCTCTGAACTGTTCCGAACTTGTGTTACAATGAGGCTCGAAGGCCTATTTATTATTGAGAAACAATGGAAAACCCTTCACATTCCAAAACCGACCCTTAGAAGATGAAACGCCAAATTGTGGGCCCCGTTTTGGGTAAATTGGTACATCAATTTCCCGGGGTCGTAACTTTGGCATACGATCTCCGTTTGACGCGTATGATAGCTCGTTAGAAAG
>APFE031271125.1:111161-139513 GCA_000404065.3 Pinus taeda | reverse complement strand
TGGAATGAATCCCAAGTGGGTGTGGCTGAAAATAGTGAGCCTGTACTTTCATCGTTCTGCTCGCAGTATGTTTCCCACCAGTCCTTGACGTGGGGGGCTGCTTTGAGAAGAGCGAAAACAATCTTTTCCCGACTTGAAAATTCATGAACAGAAAATAACCCTCTAGCAGATTTAACCATTTATCTACGGCGTCTGCGTCTATCTGACCCTCGAATATGGGGATTTCAAAATTAACTTGTACCTTAAAGGGTGTGGCGTTTCCAGTACTACTGTGGGAAGCCGATCGTCGCCCAGGTAGCCGCTGAAGACGGACAAAGTTGTCCATCAACGCGTTCATTTTCACTCGACGTCTTCTCGAGCAAGATTTGATATGGTCTCCTGCTCCTTGCTTTCTTTCATCCGCATGGGATCCGTCGGGTTTGCGATCTGGTCTTGCAAGGTTCGACTAGTTAAGCCCTATCCTTATATTACGACTCTTTGTTGGGGACATTAAGAAAAACAGACAAAAAGCAAACGCTCTGATAATGATCCAGATTTAAACAAGAACCAAACAAATTACGAGATACCATAAACACAAATATCAGCGGAATAATATTCATTTCATTAATGGAAAATACTGAAATATGCTTACAACCAGAATGGAAATAAACCAGCTAGGGCGATGGTAGCTTATCTCTGAGAAGAGATGTGTGGCTACATGCCTCTGAACTGTGTTACATGAGGCTCGAAGGCCTATTTATTGTTGAGAAACAATGGAAAACCCTTCACATTCCAAAACCTAACCCTAGAAGATGAAACGCCAAATTGTGGGCCCCGTTTTGGGAAAATTGGTACATCAATTTCCCGGGGTCGTAACTTTGGCATACGATCTCCGTTTGACGCGTATGATAGCTCGTTAGAAAGATCTATCCGAGAACTACCATTGTTGGAACGGGCAACATCGGTCCATTCCATGGACCCATGTTGCCCCTGGATTCCCCAAAAACATCGTTTAGGGCCTCAAAACGGCTCCGGAAGTTCAGGACCCGAAAAACTGCTCAAAATAGTAAGTTGTGCTACAATTAAAGAAACTGAAAATGCTGAAAGAGACAATGATGGGGGTCCAGATGGACTTGGCAGGTGGCCACCAATATCCACCTGGATCATCAGTGGAGGGTGGAGTCTGAGGAGCCCATCTTGGAGTAGTCACATTCATGGTTAGAGCCAGATGATCCATTAGAACAAAGGCAGCAAGAGGAGGAGGACTCGGAGGAGTAGGAGGAGGAGGACACTGTGGGAGCATTAGCATCAACACCATCTGCTATAGATATAGGAGAACACAACTCCATACCTAGCACTCATTATTTGAAATTAGGTGTAGAGGCAGGGCCAGGGCCTTCTACTACTAGGGGCAAGCCTGGCAAACAGCTCATCATGATTTCCCGTAAAAGGGGGAGAGGGTAGTGATTTCAAATAGATAGTTGCTAGTTTTATTTGTTTTGCTACATATAACTCATGATGATGAGATACTTTTATATATGTGATGTTATTTTGTATTGGTTCTCCAAATTTGAGTCCTTGATTGGACAATATCAGGGATCAACAAGATTTGGTATCGCCTTTGATGTATCATTTCTATTTGACAGTATATATATCAGTGTTTTCTTCATATTTATGTGCCAATGTGTTTATTTCATGTTGTTATTGCTTTATATGTTTAAAAATCTGAAACAACAAAAGAAAAAAAAAAAAAAAAAAAAAAAAAAAAAAAAAAAAAAGAAAAAAATGAAGAAAAAAGAGAAACAAAAAAATGAATATATTATGCATTTTTTATGCTTGCCGATATTTGTCGATATTGCCGATAAGATGTTTTCTGGACCCTTGCCGATATTTTTCCAATACCAAGTGCTTTCTTCATATTTATGTGCCAATGTGTTTATTTCATCTTGTTATGGCTTTATATGTTTAAAAATCTGCCAAAAAAAAAATGAATATATTATGCATTTTTTATGCTTGCCGATATTTGTCGATATTTTGCCGATATGTTCGTCGATATTGCCGATAAGATGTTTTCTGGACCCTCGCTGATATTTTGCTGATACTCGTATTTTCAACACTAAGTTTGAAGCATAAATTTTCCTCTTCTTTCTTTGATAGACTTTCCTTGAATTTTTTGTCAAAACTTTATTTTTCTTGTTCTAACTTGTGCTGCTTAGTTTTACACTTTTTGATTTGTGCAGGAAGTTTCTCATTGTAGTTCCTTAGATGCCAAATTTTTTCGTTTCTTTCTGTTGGTTTTTCATGAAACCGATCTTGGAGATCTTTATATTTCTTTTCTGATGCTTCATTCTTTTTTAGAAGTTTTGCGATTTCTTCTTTTAATTTTTTAATTTGTGTTTGAGCGCTATCTTGGTATTCTTCTAAAGTAAACAATCTTCAACATTTAGAACAAGGTATTGTGAGATTTTTAAAAATCGATAAATACTGATCCCCTGCTCCACAAAATGGACATCTGGTCCAAAATGTAGAGTTGTGTATGGAATCCATAGTTTCTCTATTCATCTTCAAATTAGACTCTATCTTTCTTCAATGATGAACTTTATTTTGTATTTTTTAAATAATCTTGAACCTTAGTTTCTTTTCTTTTCTTTAATTAAATATTATATATATATATATATAAAATTTTAAATAAATATATTAATATATTAACTATATTAAAATTATTATAATATAGTTTATATTTAATAAATTTATTAAACTGTTATATAGTTTTTAAACAATCGAAGAAAGAAAAGGTGATTTTTTTAAGGCATACGTGAATGGCAGGTTATGGTTTCCCAATCAACGTCACCGTTTGACTTTCGGGCACGATGCTTGACGGCGGAACTGCTGCATTTAAGCCTCCGGAAAGGTGAAAGGGCACCGACAGCCAGGCAACGGGGCTTGGTCAAGGACTTGGTGACAGTTGACAGCACTGACAGAGGTTGGTCGACGACGAACAACACAGACGGGAATCAGTGGCGGAGAAGAGTGTGTGGCCGGCAAGGCTACAAAAAAAATATCCTTTTGTTCAATCGATGGTTGATGTCTAACATGGATGGCTGACGATTGCAGTGACTAGAATGGAGGAAGCAGTTGTAGCAGACTATCGTCGGCACAGCTACGTACGGTTGGGTGCAGTGGTGGAATCGGGTGAGCGGCTCGCTGCGAACTACATTTTTCGGCAGCAGTGATGAAACACGACTACAGCGTCAAAGGCGAATAGTGAGGGGTTATGGTGATGGTTGGTCAACAGGTAAGCTAATAACGACTAACAGAGGAGGTGGCGGTGTGGGTGTGATCAACCGACCTATAGGAAGTCACGGCAGCCAAGCGGGGGCCTCGGACAATGCAAGAGGTGGTTTAGCGAGGTAAGTTGGCTTTTGCCCTTCTATTTTTATATGAATATATAATTTTCTTTTCTTTTTCTCTTTTTATTTTTTGAAATATTAAATTTTCTTTTTTTCTTTTCTTTTTTTTAGTATAACTCTTTCTCTTCTTCTTCTTCTTTTAAAATTAATTCCCTTATATTTTTATTTTTATTTTTAATATGGCCAAAGGCCTAGTAACAAAACTGGAAAAATGGAGAACCTCCGAGTTTGTAGCGAAACGCATGAATTTTGACGACAACAATGTTGACGAAGTTTGATAGCCAAAAGCCAGGATCAGACGTTGCTCTGATACTAATGTAACGACCAAAAGTCGTATATGCAGCGGAAATATTTAAAATACTTCGTAGACAAAAACATCCATCGTAGGATAGTAATTGTAAATTGTATATTGTATAAAAGAATTGATATAGGATGATACAAATGAGAACGAGGGTCCTGTATATATAGCCCGGTAAGTACCCTTTCATGAAGAGTCATGTCTGTAGAAACATGCCTCTTTGTTTAACTAATTATTATTTAATTATATATTATTATGATTATTATTTATTATCTATTTTTACATAATTTATGTTCATAACAAAGCACCCCTATTTATGGAATTTGGTAGAGGGTGAAGAGACGTGTCTATTGGATCTATTGAGCCAACATAGAGATAAGGTTGACCTTGATAATTTTTGTGTGAAAGAATAAATTCAAAACCCCACTTTTACTTATCCAATTTTGATGATCTTTAGATCGATTTTGGTCCTCTTGAAAAGAGGAATTTAATGCTACAATTATCTTCTCCAAAGGAGTTGTCCAAAGTGGAATTCGGCCCTAGTTGCCAATTTTAATAAGGTCTCTTCCTTCTTTTCTCCCTGCTTCCTCTTCTCAATAGCTCTCATGAGAATAATGAGCACTCTTTTCTTTTTCCTTCTTTTTGTCTTCTCAATACAATGAAAACCCTAACCCTTAAATCTAATGGTTGAGATTAAATCCCAGCTCATTAGATCAAGGGTGAAGATCATTTCCTCTTGATCCCTTTTTAATGTGGTCTCCCTTCTATTAATTAGTTCTAGTACTTTTTAATGTTTTAGTAGGTCATTTTTTCCTTGTAAGTCACTTTAATAATATAAAGTGTACTTAGTACTTTTTCACATAAAGTGACTTTTAAAACACGTGACTTTAATAACTTGAAGTACCTAGTACATCTCCACATAAAAAGTACTTTAGCCCCTTGACATTAATTAAAGTCCTAATGTCACTTAGACAAAAGGTGATTAATGTGTCTCCCTAGGCCAAAAGGAGAAATGCCTAGGAAACACTTTGGTACCCTTATTTTCAACACTCACTCTTACTGAGGAAGGTGTTTCTCACCACTCCCATCCTGCGTCTGAAGAATGCATGCTTGCCCCTTGGCAATGACTTGATGAGAATGCTTGATATCTGTTCATCAGTGAGTATATACTCAAGTTTCACAGCTCCCCTCTGAACCCAGTCTCTAATGAAGTGGTATTTGATCTCAATGTGCCTTGACTGATCATGAAATACTGGATTCTCATAGAGTTTAATACAACTCTACTTTTCACAGTATGTCGTAGTCTGTCTCAGCCTTTGACCAAATAAACCAAATAGCATCTTGCGAAGCCAAAGCACCTCACAACCTACCTAACTAGCTACCATATACTCTGCCTCTGTGTTACTCAATGCCACTAACCTTTGTTTCCTGCTAAACCATGACACAACTGCTAAGCCCAATGAGAAACAACACCTAGAATTACTCTTCCTGATATTAGCATTGCCTGCCCAATCTGAGTCCATGCAACCACTCAATCTGACTCCATCTCCCCAGACATAGTATAGACCATAGTCCATTGTGCCCTGTAGGTACCTCAATATATGTTTCACATCCACCCAGTGCACTCTCCTAGGCTCCACCATAAACTGACTCAATATATTGACTGCAAAACAAATATTCGGTCTAGTGTTGACCAGATACATCAAAGAACCGATCAACTGATGATACAAGGTGGGGTTCACCAACTCAGAATTTGAAACATGCAGCGTCTTCTAGTTGGTGATCATAGGAGTAGCCATAGTCTTGCAACCCTCCATACGAAATCTCCTCAAGATATCACTTACAAACATGCCCTGGCCAATGAAGATATGTCCATCCTTCTGCCAAACCCCCAACCCCAAAAAGTAATGCATCAATCCCACATCGGTCATATCAAACTCTGAAGCAAAATCTCTCTTGCAGTGTTGGATGAGTCGGTCCTCTCCTATAATAAACAAATCAACCACATACAGAACTAGAATGAGTGGATCGTCACCAACCATAATGAAATAGAGGTTTGGATCTACATCGCTCTTTTGGAAACCCATTTACTATAAGTAGGCATCTATCCTCTCGTACCATGCCCTTGGGGCCTGCTTCAGTCCATATAATGTTTTCTTAAGCCTACACACATGAGACTCCCTCCCCATGCACCCCAAAGCTTTGTGGTTGCTCAATGTACACCTCCTCCTGTATAACGCCATTGAGAAATGTGGTCTTCACATCCATCTGGTAAATCCTCCAACCCATCTTAGTGGTTATAGATATAACTGCTCTAATGGAAGTGCAATAGCAATTGGTGCAAAGGTCTCCTCATAATCAACCCCCTCTACCTGTGAGAATTCCCAAGCCACAAAACGAGCTTTGAACTTCTCCACGCTGCCATCCATAGCATGTTTGATCTTATAGAGCCACCTAGAACTCACCACCGACTTCCCCTTGGGTCTCGACACTACCTCCCAGATATCATTCTTCATGATGGAGGCATACCCCTCCACCATGACATCCCTCCAGATGTACTGACTGGTGGCCTCCTCAAAACTAACCGGCTCTGTTATCGCAACATCTGCCACAAAGCCACCCAAATTCTCTAGTGGTTTGCTCTCCCTCACTAACCGCTTGGTTTTCCCCACTGCCTCTTATGCTTCCTTCAGGGTATCACAAAGTCATCTTGGCTTCCTCTTCCCTATAATAGCCTCTTGTGGTGGTATGGGAAAATCGTCAACTAGAGCCTCTCCTCCTGACAAGGAAGGCTCTATTATGATGAAAGGAGATCATGGACTCTGAGATCCTGCACCTGACGATCCTACACCAAGTGATCCTGCACTCAGTGATACTGGAGTCTGAGACCCTGTCACCATTGAGGTAGATGATCCTCCTAATTTTGATGTACCACCTGATGTCCCTGAAACCTGTGGTGTGGCCCCCTGCTGAGAAGCCTGCTGCTCTACCTAATCAACATCCCAAGACCTCCTCAAGGCCCTCTCCTCCTCAAATCTCACATCCCACCTTTGTACAACTTTCCTTTGTGCAAGAATATAGATACGATAGGCCCTGCTAGTCTCACTATAACCCACTAGAATACACTTCTTTGCAGTGGGTTCCAACTTCGCCCTCTTCTCCTCAAGGAGACGAATACCAATATATGAGAGTCATAACAAGTGGGTTTTGAGCTAAGATCAAACCCCTTCAAATTGTGGGGCCAACTTCTCAAATTGATGCTGACTTGGAAGGATGGAAAACAATATATTTTTCCTTTGACTTTGACAAAGGAAATACCAACAGCAGCTACAATTTTCAACAACAGGAAGGTCTTCAACTTTGCTTACTTATTAGAATTTGAAGCAACGAATAAGTAGCAGAGTATGACACTCTTATTGGGAGTGGCGATTGCTAAATGTTGAAATTTCAAGTGCAATAGAGACTAGCACTAATTTTCAACAACGGGAGGGTCTTCAACTTTGCTTACATATTAGGATTTGAAGCAACCAATAAGTAGCAGAGTGGTGATTGCTAAAAGTTGAAATTTCAAGTGCAATAGAGACTAGCACTATTTTTTTTAACATTGATAATTAATTCTGATGATTTATATCTTATTTTAGCACTTACAATTTCTTCATCAAGCAATTACACTTCAGAAATTCAACCATAAAAAGTAAAAGGAACAGTAGAGATCACAATGCACAAAGTCAACACAAAGTTTACCCTAGGAAAACCCAGTTGGGGTAAAAACCTAGCAATCCTTTCCTTACATAATCAATTCAACAAGAGAGACATTAAAGTCAAGACCATAAGCAAATTGACCAGCAAACTATCCATCAAAGAATCGAAGTCAAATCCCTCCTCAATCTTCTCTGTGTCAACTCAGTCAAAGTCTACAATAGAGATCTGAAATTCGGCCTCTCCCTTCCACAGAAATTTTGACTAACCACAGAAAATTTCAGCCCAGAATAGTCCACACGTGCGAGCAGTAGAAGGTCAAATATCCACATGTGCGAGAACTTCTCTCTCCTTTGACTTCGAACTTGTTCTCCTTGTCTCGTCCTTCTTCTTCTTCGCTTAGAGGAGGAGAACTACGCTTGAGATGAGTGATCCGAATTGCCTTTTTGGAGGGAGAACAAATGCTCGTTTATCATCTTGTAGAGGCGGTCAAATAGGTGACACTTAGGGGCCTGACCAACTTGATCATTGAATGGTCGACTTGTACTTCTTATGGAGCCAAAAAGAAATTTTCAAAATTCAAATTTTTTTCCGAGAAGGTCATGAAGAACATGCCTTATCTTTTTCTTTTGACAAGTACATGAAGAACATGACTTTAACATAATTTTCTTTTGAGCATGAAGAACATGCTTTACATAAATATTTAATGTTACAAGTAGATCAATGATAAATATATTAATTATGAAGACCGACCATAGTTACAAAATTCAACACTCCCTCTTAGCTAGGGAGGTATTCATAATGACTGTCTAGATGTTCTAAAGTTGACAAATCCTGTAACTAAGGATCAAGATTAAGATAAGCATCATCATCATAATCATTATTACCAACATCAATCAAGTAGTCGGCACCCCAAACTTACAGTTATGGTACTCCTAACTTACATGCATCGACTAGTCCCCATATATAGTCTTGGTTCACCATCAAATGGCTAGTCCCCATACATAGTCTAGGCGAAACTCCAAAGGCCTCATCCTAGGCCCGATCTAAGTCACATGGTTCGAGTTCGAGTTCAGGTTCGGCAATGATTAGGTTCGGTTCAACTTCGAATTTTTTGATGAGGTTCAGATGAGGTTTTCCATTAGGTTCGTCTATATAAACTTTCTATATATATACATATATTGAGTTTAGAATAAAATATAGGATAAAATAGTAAGATATCAACATCAATAAACATAAAAATGTTATCACAAACATGGAAATTGCAAGGACAGATTACAAGCTTGAGTCGAAACATGAGGTTATGAGTTTTGATCTATAAACTTGGTCAATGGCTATGAAGTTCGCCGAACCTCAAATTTTTTTGAAGGTTTGCCAAAATTCGAACCTCAAGGTTGAAGTTCGACAAACCTTGTAAGATAGGGCCCAATGCCAAATAAGCTCACTCTAAAAAGAGATATAAGCATGACGCTGGGAAACTCCTACTCATCTGAGCAACCTCTAGGACTATTCTTCTTATAGAAGAATATTGTCCTCTGTCGAACCATTCTCTAACCAAGGCCATAGAGACACAGGGAGAATGTTTGTCCATCGGACCATTCTCCAACCAAGGTCATAATGACACAAGGAGAATGTCGTTCCATGATGTTATCTAATCGATCAAACCATTCACCAACCAAGGTCATAATGATAAGGAGAATGTTGGACCATTCTCCAACCAAGGTCATAATGACATAGAGATAAATTCAGTCCATGATGCTATCTCATCAACACTCCCTCTCAATGAGAGAGGCATTCTCCACAAGTCCAAGTTTGTTCCTGCAGTAAGCAAACTTCACTCTAGATAGAGGCTTCATAATAATATCAGTGATCAGATCAATGGCGACATATTGGAGCTCCATTGCTCCCTTTTGCACCATGTCTCGAATGAAGTGGTACTTGATGCCAATGTACTTTGACCTATCATCATGGTCGTCACCTACACTTGATCAGGACAATCCATAAGTAGCCTCTAAAGCCAAACTAGTTCTTGACTTGTCAATCCAATTGCAATATACTCAGCTTCCTCAATACTGAGCGACAAATGACCGCTTCATGCTCATCCAAGAAATTATAACAGAGCCCAAATTGAAGCAATATCTTGATGAACTCTTTCTATCTTTAGCACTCTTTGCCCAATCTGAATCTGCAACTACACTTTACTGTTTGAGACAAATATCAAATCATAACTGACTTTGCCATGACCAACTATACCATGCTGGTACTCCAACACATGTTGAGCAACATGCCTTGGCACATAAAACAAATCAGCTTCCTTTCAATTGGTTCATCATCACCGTTGCTTTCTTGTCACCCTGACTAGGTGCTCCCTCTCACACTAAAACATATCATGTTGTGGTAATTATGGTTGCTCCCCTTGCCATTATTGCATGCTAGCATATCAGCTATCTAGTCCGACAATTTCAATGATAGACCATCTCGAACTCAGAGGTCAACTAGTTTTGAAGTTAAAATAGGTCTCTCTGACTACTCCCTCTATTACAGAAGCAATTCTTTCTGCCACAATTGCTCCCTCTAACACATGAGTCCTTCTACTTCCATCATAAACAAATCATATAAGATCATCCTTCATCCATTAACCCAAAAATACCAAGCCCAACGTGTATGCTTGCAATTGTACAATGTCTTCCTCAATCATGAGACTTCTTCTCATGTACCTCAAAACTTTGAGGTAGCTCTATGTACACTTCTTCCTTTTCAATTATTGAGAAGAACAGTCTCTGCATCTACTTGGTATAATTTCAAAGAAATAATAATAATTCTAATAAAAGTGTACCTCTCAACTTGGAGCAAATGTTTTGTAATGATCCTTTCCCTCTTTCTAAGAGAACTTTTTATTCAACTCTCTCTTTGTACTTGTCTATGCTACCATTTGTTGCATGCTAATCTTGTAGATCCATTTGGAAGTCATTTTGACTTCTCTTCAGCGTAATCAAAGCATACTTCAAACTAGTTAATCTACTAGCCACTTTTGAGCTCGGACTTCATATAGTACAATATTTCTCAACACAAATCACGATTCTGGGACAGTCCTCTTGTCACACGCTTTGCTTCGCTCTTCCACTTCTTCCATCTGCTGCCAAAATCTTGGAAGCCTTCACTATGTACCTACAATCCTCACTAGGAGGTCATGGAAGAATGATTACAAGCCAACAAAAGAAACAAAGACAAGAGACTAATAGTAAAACAACAACAACACTAATAATTAACAAAGAGATATAAAGTACTTATCTTTTGAGGATTATAGGGAAATCTCAACTCCCTCTTGATCTTAGCCTTCTTGCATTCATCTTATGACTTTATCATCCTTGTCCTCATCATCAGCATGATGTCATTACTTCCTTGCATAGGTTAGGGTTTCTTCTTACAGCGAAAACGTTAATCTAGGTTTAGTTCTATGGTTTATCCATAAACCTTGAAGCTTTCTTATTCAAGCCCCTTTTGGCTAGCTAGGGTTTTCAAACCCTACATTTCCAATTCTCATATTTGAATATCAAACTTTCAAAGCCCTAGAATTGATATGCTCTTTACATATGAGATTAACTTCATCATTGTCATTAATCAATCAAGTATATTTCGTCCAATGATTATCCTTGATCTCTCCAAACCAAGTAATTTGGCTTCCTCACAATTATTGTAACAGGAGCAATATCTTGTCCTTTGAGACTTGATCAAGTACAAATTCTTTTTCCATATCGAAATGTCCAATTGTCATAGAGTTCCAATGCTTTAGCAAGTCAAGATTAGGAGTCATCTGATCTGACATACTCATGGCATACTTGGTTACTGCTTTAGTTATGTATTCTCAGCTAAACACTCACCCAAGTAGCATGCCCTTCATAATAGCAATAGTAATAATAAGGGATTTTGCAAATGACTCATTTTGGTCTTCAGACTGAAGAGGAACTCGGCCTCCTTTTTCATTGTAATCTCTGTCATATCAAAAATACTTCATGAAGGCATTTCAATGTGCTTCTTTGCTCCATTTGAATAAGAGTAACTTTCTTGTAATTTGAACATACCTGAATCAACCATATTTTGGCTAGTGCAATCATAATTGACAAGAACCCTTTTCAAAATAGTACACGACATGATATTGACATTCTACTTTTGATCATGTGCCTTAAGGGAATGTCCTTACACAGGTCTAAATCTGAATTTTAATCAAATTATGCTTCAGGATGCCAAATAGCTTTATCATAATCCAAACATGTGAAGTCACTGACTTATATGCAATGTTCCACCAAGTTTCAGGGACGAGGAGGCGAGGGAGTGGGGATACGCAAGAGCGGCCTATGCAAAAGCTCCCCACCAATTTTTAGGAAACGTGGGGGGACATCGGGGTCTTAAAAACTTATAAATATAAAATATAAATCGATGAATCATATAACTGAAACAAATTTAAAACGAAAAGCATGATCATTGATATCATTATCATATATATTATAATCATACATCATACATGTAATTTTGTAGTTGTACAGTGTAACTACTAGTCTACTAACTTACTAACAATGGATAATGAAAATAAATTATAAAATTATAAAGTTTTAAACTTTAAACTTTAAACCATATTGATGTTTCTCTTCCAACTATGAACATTGAATATTGAATAATATAAAAGTCAAGTCTGATACATGAGTGGCAGCGTTCCGTTCAACGAAGGAGCAAAAAGAAGGCTGCTTGGCGATGGCGGCAGTGTTCAGTTCAACGAAGGAGCAAACAGAAAATGAAATGTGAAATGAACATAATGTAAACCCTTCCCGGTCGGTCAACAAATATTAAAAATTACAATTTTTTTGTTTCATAAAAAAAAATTGCGAAAATTTTCTAGGGAAACAACCCCTGAAGACCCCTTAAGACCCCTTTCACCTAGGAAATGACCCCAATTGGAGGAAACGACCCCTTTCAAGTTTCCTCGCGTACCCTGTTTTTTGGGAGCGTGTGGAAACGTCCCCCTCTCGTCCCCAAGTCCCCGGAGCATGAGGGAGCTAGGAAACTTGACCCCCAGGTGGGGGAACGCGACCCCATGGAACACTGCTTATATGTTATCAGATCTTCCTAAGTTCAGAAGTGCAAATTATCCTGCAAAATATAAGTACCAGAATCAAAGGAGAATGTGTTATAGGATCTCAGTGTCGTAGTATAGCAAGGAAATTGCTCTTCCAGTTATCAAGGTGAAGAACAAAATCATGGCATCCCACTGTCTTCCATAGACCAGCTTAATGCTTTGCTTTGCAATTCATAAGATGACTAATTAAGAGCCCTTCAAATCTATCTCAAACAATTTCCTTGTAATAGCTTGCTTCAATAATTCATAAAGGAGATGGCATCTTCACAGTGAGAGTTGTGATCTTTATTTGGCAGCTTTCGAAAAGAGAGACGGATGACATCAAAAATATATATTGTGGGTATCTCAGACTATCTTAGCATTTGATAGATACAGATTTGAATTCTTTTAAACAATAGTGCAACTGTGATAAGAAAGGTAATCTTGCAAGTGTCATCATATTGTCTAGACTTGACTCAGTCCTCGTCTTGTCAAAATATTTTCTTGACCACCTTCTAAGACTTTTTAGATTTACCACAGTAGCAATGGGTACAGGGATGCTCAGGAAACTCGATCTGATCAATAACATGGATTCTAAGACAATAGAAGTTTCAACCTCCAATGTGATAACCAGATCTGGCAAGAGAATGATCTCAACACCTTGGTTTCAATTTTGCACCTCAAGAATTTAAGGGAATCAACCTCTAGACTAATCTTTCAGTTCTGGAAATTACTAAGTCCTTGGCTTCTTCAAAAACATTGATTACAAATGCACATACAGAGAATTAATTGTGGTATGCTTCAAGGCTTTTTCAATCAAAATTGTAATCCTTTTCATGCCTGAGACTACTTCGGTGATTGAGGATGCTATACTGATATCTTTCAGCCTTTCTGAAATTATCTTGAGGCCTTCTCGGCCTTCCTGATGTTATCCTGAGGCGTTCTTGAACTTCTGCAGTAGTCCTGAGGTCATTTTCGGATCATTTGAGCTTTTTTGGCCTATGTAACAAGCCATGAGGCTCAGTACTGAGCCTAGGTCTGAGACCCAAGATTTAGGGTTTTGGCCTTCTTCAAAAACTTTTCTTACACCAGCACAATTTAGGTCTCTTTTGATCAAAACATATTGTTGACAGATCTAGGGTTACTATTCGAGGACAAGGTCGCTCCTATACCATAGCTCTAATACCATGCTGAAATTTCAAGTGCAATAGAGACTAGCATTAAATTCTGAACACTGATAATTACTTCTGATGATTTATATCTTCTTTTGGCATTTACAATTTCTTCATCAAGCAATTACACTTCATCAAAATGACTTCCCAATGGACCATGTTTCCCAGCCAGCCACACATTGCACCCAACACTTTCCAGCTGATCCAGGGCCTAGATGAGGATTTGTTTCTTCAAGGGAGACATGGGAGGGCATGTGTCATCTTCTAGCCCTCATTGATGGAGCATCGACATGATCTTGAGCCATTTGGAGACACATGAGACCCATTTAGAGCCCACAGTGTTGAAAAGTGTAACTAAGTTCAGTCTTCATAATGACATGTAATTTTGACTTTTGTAAATGATATAATGAAGAAAATAAAATTATTTTTGTGAGCGTTGCTTCACGGGTTTCATGAGCAAGTGATTTTATTTTAGATGGCTCCCATTGAGAGCCTTAGGATTTGTCATTAAGGTCAAAGAATTAATGTCATGTATGAAGAGCTCTTCTTGATCATGTCTAAAATGTATATGAGTCAATTAAGTGCCTAGAAAGCCCTCCAAAGACAAGCACAGTCCTCTTCTCTTGTTGTCGGCCTGCAAGATGAAATAATAACTCATGCCGGCTCAGCTATATGGAGACACATCTATTCAAGATGTCATGTCGGCTTAATAGATGCACCAACGACTATAAATAGGGATCTCGGCCTATTCCCCAAGGGCAGAATTTCGGTCATATCTTTCTAAAGTTTTCGGTGGCAACAGAAGTTCAGATGTCTGAGAATTTCGGTGGCAACAGAAGTTCGATTCTCTGAAATTTTCTGTGATGAAGTACAGTCAACAATTCGGTGACACCTCTGAGATTTTTGGATGGATGTAACAGTGATAATTTCGGATCTCCATAGCAGTCAACAAGTAAGTTCGATCTCTGTTTTGGGTGGATCAGAAAGTTCGGATGTCATCACAGTTTAGGAATTCGGATCCCACTCTGAATTCGGTTGGGCAGTCAACAATACACAGTTCAGATATCTAGAAAAGAGACAAATTCGGATGGAAGGAGCAGCAAGTGAAATGATGATGGAACAGCGAAAACGTCCAAGGGCTAGTTACAAGACAGTGGTTCAGATTTCAGAAGGAGAGTCTCAGAATCATAGCAGAAGATCACATACCGGACAAAGGTACATATGCACAGTTTGTTGCCATGATAGAGATTATCTCAATCTATGTGCTATGTATTAAAGAAGGTCGAGATTGAAGAAGATTTGAGAAGAAGGCTGACAGTCTTGAGAGCTTGTGTCTTGGTCTTGGAGTGGCTAATAGGTCAACGGTCTTGGTTTTGGTATTCGTCAATTGGAATCTCTATAGAAAGAATTTGTGTGGGTTTTCCTCTCAAAGAGTGAGAGGTTTTGGCCCTGGCTCATAGCCTACATGCTGAGTCTCCTGTCTATTTATCTTTATGCATTGGTTACTATTTGATGAAGAGGAACATTAATAATCTAACATGAAGAAGATCCTAATCTAAACAAGTAAAAAGCATTCCCAAACAGTCACTAATAAAAAAGAAATCACCTAATGCTAATGCCCTAGATTTCTCAACATGGTATCAGAGCTAAGGTGCTAAAGTCAAAGGAAGGGCATCTAAACAAAGAGACACTCAAGGTTCGAGTTTCAACAAAAGGCATCTAAGCAGGTCGAAGATCAAAATCTACATTGAAGAATAAAACCCTAGATCGAAGAAGCATTCTACAACAGTAAGAGTTTTGGATCCTCTAGTCATCATCAAAAGACTACAAAGACCCTCATCAAGTTATCTACAAAGCAAGGTAGCTCGAAGAACTTTAAAGATGAAGATCGCATCATCTTGAAGAAAGTCGAAACCCTTGAAGCAATTCTGATTTGCACTCATTCACTACCGAAGAAGTCGAAGTATCTTGAAGGTTAGAAATCTTCAAGGTTATAAGGCAAGCAAGGATCCTCTCCTTGTCCTTGATGAAGATCATCCGAGGAAGCAGCAAATCATCCTCATCAAAAGGAGCCAGATCAAAAGGCGTTGTCATCATAAAAGGAGCAATCTTCTTTATTGAAGAAAGACTTTTCATTTGGAGGAAGATCATCCAAAAGGAAGCACTAATACATCTTCTTCAACCATCATCAAAAATGATCACAATGAAGATTTCATCTTCACTTGTCAAGTATGTATCTTTCATTCTTTAATCAAAGTTGGTAAAATGACTTCGTGTTTGCAAGGAGATCTATAATCTGGTTGGATCATCAAAATTTCTTGCATGAAAAAGGAGGATAAACATAGTCCTCGAAGAAAGTGAAGTCACTGAACACATCAATGGAAAAGGTCTCCTCTGAATTCATGGAAAAGGATTCTTACGAAAGGTCCCCTCATATAGCAATATTGGAGACAACAAAGAGATGTATATGATAAGCTTGTAAGACTATTCTTTGAAGATGCGATAAAGAAGGTCACATGACTTGGATCTAATCTACACAAAGTTGAAGGTATCAAAGAATGAAGGGATATCTTCATAAGATTTCAACTGCGAGATCCGGGAGAGATGATAAAAAGATAATCATCATTGTTCTAAATGCACTAAATGATGAACAAGGTAACAAATATCCATGAGGATAAGAAAGCTACCTCATTCAACAACTTGTGGTTTCTATGCAAGATAGAAGAAGACAAGTTGAGGGCAAAAGTGTTGAAGGTTAAAGGACTCAAACATTTGCAGGAAGGAAAGGGAAGTTCGGAAAATTTGTTCCTCAAAAAAAAGGAGCATAGCTGAGATTCAATGTTATGGATGTAAAATTATGGACATTACAGGAAAGATTGTCCTAAAGAGACAATATCAAAGAGGAAGAGAAGAAGCCCATATCACCAAAGAAGTGGAGCCTAAGAAAAGAGGACGTAAGAGATATCTACTATGCTAAGATAGTCTCCCTCACAAAAGGTCTTGTCATAGCTCCTAAAGTTTTTATAGGATATGGCTATAATAAATAATAAGATGCATCGTGGCATCATGGAAGCATTAGAAACAAGAGCTCGTGACATCACCATAAGGAATCATGAAGGACAGACAAAACGAAATCCATGGCAATCAAATATGAAGGATATAGCTCTTGGGAACCTCATTGCAAACTTAAGGAAAGGAAGAAGTCATCCAAGACAAGGCTCATCATACATCAAGTCAAAAAGGAAACATCTATCGGATAAGGATATACAAAATCCTCAAGATTCTCTAATGAAATCCTCATCGAAGGATTCACCGATCTAGAGAGGAGGCAAGTGTTTCATCAGGAACTCCAACTTGTGGAGTGCATGGGATGATGGTATGATGACATAAGAGATGTAGCAGATAAAGGGTTGGAGATCTTTTCAATCAAGGAAGCTGTTGAAAGAAGCCTAGATGACCTAAAGGTAAATGACGTATGTACGCTTGTATTTAATATTATAATGTCATGTCATATGGTTGCAGGTAACATGGATCACTACTTCTATCTTGAGAAGCATAATCAAGGGAAAAAGATCTCCTCCTCTGAAAGGATGCAGGAAGGCATAGGTCACACCAGATGAAATCAACATAATATGTCCTTATATGAAGTATGAGGTGGTTGACTACAATTAAGGAACTCTGATTAGAAGCTCCTGGGAATGGAATGTGTGAAGAAAGGAAGGAAAAGCCCATGAGATATGCAACCATGATAAAGGTAATCAACATCCCAAAGACCAAGAAGATTTGACTAGGAAATCTCCCAGAAAGATATGAAGACTCTGATGGAAGTCTGAAAAAGATGGAGACCCTTGACAATGGATATCTTTGGGAAAAGTGTCAACATGTATGCAGGATGTTGATACCTATAGGAAGATGTCATGATGAAAAACCATCACAAATGTAAATTTGATTTTAGTGTTCATTTCTTATTTTTGAACTAATATTTGGATGGGCTTATGCAGGACTGCAAAAGGGAAGAATTGTGGATGACTTCCAAAAGGACCATATAGAAGGATGTAAGATCCTTACAAAAATATGGCATGAAGAAAGCAGCATGACATGAAGCAAGGCCAGATGAAGACTAATGGATAACTTTCTGATGAAAGGAACGATGACATGATTGACTCGTGGATCAAAGTGATGGATGGTCTGTGCCCTATGAAAGAAGCCACAAAAGATGAAGACTCCTAGACAAAGAAATACATGACATCTAAGGAAGGCGCTCTTCAAGCAACTAGTCGAGGCACTGTTGTAGGTCCCTAATTAAGAGGGAGCTTGAAAGCAAGTTTCTTACTTGGAAGAAACTTGGAAATTCCTAAGCCAAGAGGGAACTTAGGTACATTCCTTATGTGGGAATGAGTACATTCCATTATTGAAATTTATATGTCCACCATAATTGAGAGGGAGAGATAGACACATCATTCTGGTCTTTGTTGATTTCGGGTAGCATCAAATGTGCTCTAGACCTCAAATTTTGCAGGGAGGCTTAGGCACATGCATTCCAAAGAACCCAAAAATCATTTTGGGAAATTCCACCCAGAGACGTTTTTATTAAAATAATTAATATTTTTAATGGAGTTCCTAAATCTAAACTTAAGAAAATTAAAATATTAATGGGTATTAATCTAATTATGGGTGTAACTTCTAGAAAAAGACGGAGATCAAGTCAAAACGATCTGATCCTTTGATCAGATCTAGGTCGTTGGTTGTCTAACAGAAAGATATACGAAGAGGCTTGAGGGTCATTTGGAAAACACACCGAGAGAGATCAAGAGATCGAATTTCTAAAGTGAGAAGTTTTCGGGAGGAAATTCAATTGAGGAGATTTCTTGCAGTTGAGGGATAGGGATAGCATCCACAGAGAGAGAGATTTTCTCAGTCAAAGAATCATCAGTAGAGAGAGGCAAAGAGTGATCCAATAGCCCAGATGCAGAGGTTGACACAGGGGAACGAAGGGCCACGCAAAGGCAACGTGGAGGGTGAGAGAGAGTCTGAGATTTTGCTGAGGAGAGTCAGTTTCAGAAGACGAGAGTCGGAATGTGAGACCGGGAAGCTGAGTGCAGAGACTTCGAGCAGCAAATCGATCAGCTGACTGAGTGACACAGAGCCTAGAGGGGTTGATGCAAAGCCTGCATGAGGACTGCATAGAGCAGCGTATGGCCTACCATAGGCCATTCATTTAGTATCCGGATCAGCCGAGATTTTCTCAGTGATTGTGTGAGGTAATCTCACAAATCTTTTTGCCAGTGTTTCTCTCTATAATTGAATAACTTGTGAAGTATTCAAAGATGTATTCAGAATTTGCTACTGCTTAATAATAATAAACCCTCAGAACTGCTGCACCGGTTTTCCAGCATTGGGTTTTTTCGGGGACATTTGTCCAGAAATATCAGTGTCCATTGTGTTGTATTTACTTTCTTGCTCAGTATCTTGTTTCTGCTTATAATTTAATTAAGTGAAGGTTGTAGTAGTTTTTACTTTGATATTTGCCATAGCACATAGTAAATAACTTGTACAAATTAACAAGTAGGAGAATTAACATCAGTTTACCGCAGTAGGGGTTCCGGTTGTGGAATTTTCACATGGTATCAGGTTGCAGGTAAAGCAAGAAGAGTAAATCCAGTAGATCTAGCGCTGAGCAGAAGAAGGGAGTTCGAAAAAGCTGGAGGAGATTAGCAGCAAAGCAATATATTCAGAGGGTTAATGCAGAGACTAGTAGCAGTCAGTTCCAGCATTCACGTGGTATCATACTAAACACAGTTATTTCAGTAATTTTGGATGTTTTTCAATTGCTTCGCTCAGCAACTGAGTTGCCAAATGGATGCAGTGTTAGCAGTGGCAGTGCTAGCGTCATAGCAGATGCAACGTTTGAGAGGGAGTTGTAGTACAAATGTCGCATTGGCAATGGCAATGGCAGTGTCAAAGGCAGCAGTACAGTTGCAGCAGCAGCGCAGTAGTTGGTGGACATCATGTCAAACATCAGTAGCGCAGAGGACGATGCTTCAGAGTTTGAGCAATATGCAGCAACAGTATATTGCTAGAGCACATTCCTCGCTAAGAGGGAGTATTGATTTGGGGTAGCATCAGATGTGCTCTAGGCCTCAAATTTTGCAGGGAGGCTTAGCCACATGCATTCCAAAGAAACCGGAAACTGTTTTGGGAAATTCCACCCAGAAACAATTTTATTAAAATAATTAATATCTTTAATGGAGTTCCTAAGTCTAAACTTAGGAAAATTAAAATATTAATCGGAATTAATCTAATTGTGGGTGTAACTTCTAGAAAAAGACAGAGATCGAGTCAAAACAATTTGAGCCTTTGATTAGGAGTTAATCTAGGTCGTTGGTTGTCCAACAGAAAGATATAAGAAGAGGCTTGAGGGTCATTTGGAAAACACACCGAGAGAGATCAAGGGATCGAATTTCTAAAGTGAGAAGTTCTCAGGAGGAAATTTGATTAAGAAGATTTCTTGCAGTTGAGGGGCACGGATAACATCCACAGAGAGAGATTTTCTCAGCTGGAGAATCATCAACAGAGAGAGGCAAAGAGTGATCCAATAGCCCAAACGCAGATGTTGATGCAGGGCCACGAAAGGCCACGCAGAGCCAATGCAAAGGGTGAGAGAGAGTCTGATATTTTGCTAAGAGTCAATTTCAGAAGTCGAGAGTCGAGGTGTGAGACCAGGAAGTTGAGAGCAAAGACTCCGCGAAGCAAATCAATCAGCAGACTGAGTGACGCAAAGCCTAGAGGGGTTGACACAAAGCCTATGTGAGGACTGCACAGAGCAGCGTAGGGCCTGTCAGAGGCCATTCTTTCAGTATCCGGATCAGCCGGGATTTTCACAGTGATTGTGTGAGGTAATCTCACAAATCTTTTTGCGAGTATTTCTCTCTGTAGCTGAATAACATGTGAGGTATTCAAATGTATTCAGAATTTGCTTCTGCTTAACAATAATAAATCCTCAGAACTGCTGCACTGGTTTTCCCACATTGGGTTTTTTTAAGTTTTTTTGAGGACATTTGTCCAAAAATAACGGTGCCCATTGTGTTGTATTTTCTTTCTTGCTCAGTATTTTGTTTCCGCTTATAATTTAATTAAGTGAAGGCTACAGTAGTATTTACTTCGATATTTGTCGTAGCACACAGTAAATAACTTGTATGGATTATCAAGTAGGAGAAGTAACATTAGTTTGTTGCAATAGGGGTTCCGGTTGTGGAATTTTCACAGTCTTCACCTGGGAAGACAGAATGGAGGATTGGGTAATCATCTGGCATCTGATACTCTTTGAGGATGAGATAGGGCATCCAAGATAAGAGTAGTCGTGGACCAATATTCTTTGAGGACAGGCTATCCAAGATAAGAATAGTCCAAAGATGGGCATGCTCTGTGAACGCCCGGGTGGAGTATGTACCTTGAGAAACAATGATTTTGGCATTTATGAATCATTGGTCGCACCAGCATTGTGCTCTGATCATGTGGATAGATTTGTTAGTCAAGGCCTTGCTATGTGACAATGTTGGTTGATATGATGTTAGACAGATGGGTTACCAATCTAATTCTTCTTATGAGAAATTCTTCAGAATGAGAATGACCAAGTACCATTATGAATACCTCCCTAGTTAAGAGGGAATGTTTAAAAGTTTAACTAGGTTCAGTCTTCATAATGACATGTAATTGTGACTTTTGTAAATGATGTAATGAAGAAAATAAAATTATTTTTGTAAGCCTTGTTTCATGGGTTCATGCGCAAGTGATTTTATTTTAGATGGCTCCCATTGAGAGACTTAGGATTTGTCATTAAGATCAAAGAATTAATTACATGTACCAAGAGCTCTTCTTGAGCATGTGTAAAATGTATACGAGTCAATTAAGTGTCTAGAAAGCCCTCCAAAGACAAGCACATTCGTCTTCTCTTGATGTCGGCCTACAAGATGAAATAATAACTCATGTCGGCTCAGCGATATGGAGATACATCTATTCAAGATGCCATGTCGGCTTAATATATGGACCAACCACTATAAATAGGGACCTCATCCTATTCCCCAAGGGCAGAATTTCGATCATATCTCTCTGGAGTCTGAAGTTTTCGATGGCAACAGAAGTTCGAATGTCTAAGAATTTCAGTGGCAACAGAAGTTCGATTCTCTGAAGTTTTCTATGATGAAGTACAGTCAACAATTCGGTGACACCTCATAGATTTTTGCATGGATGTAATAGAGATAATTTTGGATCTCCATAACAGCCAACAAGTAAGTTCGATCTCTGTTTTGGATCGGAAAGTTCAGATGTCATCACAGTTTAGGAATTTGGATCCCACTCTGAATTCAGTTGGGCAATCAACAATACACAGTTCAGATATCTAGAACAAAGACAAATTCTGATGGAAGGAGCAGCAAGTGAGATGTTGATGGAACAGCGAAAATGTCTAAGGGCTAGTTACAAGAACAGTGGTTCGGATTTCAAAAGGAGAGTCTCGAAATCATAGCAAAAGATCACATATCGAACAAAGGTACATATGCACAGTTTGTTGCCATGATAGAGATGATCTCAGTCTGTGTGCTATGTATTAAAGAAGGTTGAGATTGAAGAAGAGTTGAAAAGAAAGTTGGTTGTGTTGAGAGCTTGTGCCTTGGTCTTGGAGTGGCTAATAAGTCAAGGGTCTTGGTCTTGGTATTCGTCTATTGGAATCTCTATAAGAAGAATTTGTGTGGGTTTTCCTCTCAAAGAGTGAGAGGTTTTGTCCCTGGCTCATAACCTACATGTTGATAACTTGATTCTCTTGTCTATTTATGTTCATGCATTGGTCACTGTTTGATGAATAAAAACATTAATAATCTAACATGAAGAAGATCATAATCTAAACAAGTAAAAAGCATTCACAAACAGTCACTAATAGAAGAGAAATCACCTAATGCTAATGCCCTAGATTTCTCAACACACAGAGCCCAAGATGGGCTCTGGAAATGTTTTGCAACATTTGGAGGGAGGGCGTCCCCCTCTTATTCATCATGTTCGACGCCCTTGCTTTCATCATAGCGCATTAAGGACTCATCTTGGCCTCTTCCAACGGCCCTTCCCGTTGTAAAATGTAACTAGGTTCGGTCTTCAAAATGACATGTAATTGTGACTATTGTAAATGATGTAATGAAGAAAATAAAATTTATTATTATAAGCCTTGCTTCATGGGTTTCATGAGCAAGTGATTTTATTTGTCAATGACTCCCATAAAGAGCCTTAGGATTTATTATCGAGTCAAAGAGTCAATGTCATGTATAAAGAGTTCTTCTTGAGCATATGTAAAATATATATGAGTAAACTTAGTGTCTAGAAAAGCCCTCCAAAAAGACAAGCACAGTCCTCTTGAAGTCACCTTGCAAAATGAATTAAATGACACATGTCGGCTCAGCTAAAATGTTACAACTATTCGGATGCTAAGGTCGGCTTAATATATGGTCGAACAACTATATATAGGAGTCTAGGCTCCTCGCAGAAACACAAAAAAATTCGCATATCCCTCTAAGATTTTGGGTGAGCAGAGGCAGCAAATAAGTTCGGATTCTTCTGTGGTTTTCAGAGGACAGTTACAGTGAAGTAACTTCGCATAGCTCTGAAGATTTCAGTGAACAGGGACAGCAACAAAATTCAGATCATCTATGTTTCGGTGACAGATCGAAGGTTACAAGGCTACAGTTTAGTGGGGAAGGGAATTCGGATCCTTCTTAAATAAGAAATTACAGTGACAACAAAGAAGAAGATTGGTCTCAATTTGATATTCCTGAAGTAGTCATGTTTCCACAGTCATAAATTTGGTGGTCTCTCTAAGTGATTTCAGAGGACATAGTGTTAAATCTAGCAACTAGGGCCAAACTCCATGTCGGTCATCTTATTTATGGCAGATGATATTTTTCTCGGATCCCTCTCATCGAGAGGTGTAGGATTGATCTAAAGATCATCTAATTCCGATAAGTATTCATGGAGATATGAATTTATTTGTGTTATGGGACAATTCGTCAAGGTCGGCCAGCAACCAAATACCCCCCACATGTGCTCAACGTTTTAGTATAAAAGGAGGTGACTTGATAGTCATTTGTACACACACTTCACTCTTGATTTCTCTCCACTTGTTTTGGGTTTTAGTGGAAGAGAAGTCTAAGAGGAGGAAGCCCTAAACACAGGTCTAAAAGGAGACCCTATTCACTGTAAATGAAGGATGCCCTAGCCGCAGGTCTTGTAAAGGTTTGGCCGCAGTTCAAAAGGAAATCTAGCACGGTGAAGGAGACCTAACAGCTGACCCTAAACGCAGTCTTATCATACCCTAGATGCCCTAATCTATACGTTGTTTGAGACAGCCCTTAGATGCTGGAAGAGAGGCAGTAAAGAGGCTCCCTAACTCGCTGCCCTAACCAGCAAAGAAGGTAGGGACAGCGTGGGTGTTTTAGGGTTGTTAGAGCCTCTTGGTGACTGCGTGGAGGGTTGTTCCATGCTACAGAGAGGTCGAGTTAGGTAAGGAGAATTGCGGACTGTTTGTGGGCAGCTTCAAGGTAAGGGTGACACTGTTTTGGGTGGCTATAGGTGATAGCAATCCCTGTTGTAGGTCACAGGCCTTGGCTAACTAAAATAGGGATAGCGTGGAGGCTTCTTGGGCTAAAAAGTGTCCATAACAGCACCACAAATGGAGGAGACCCTTCCTTGATAAGGCCGCAGTCTTTGAAGGATGTTTTAGGTGACTGTTTGAGGGTTGTTGTAGCACATGGGTGCCCTAACCAGTCACAGTGAGGAACAACAGCAAACGCAATCTTCTACACCTCCTATCTGCTGTAAGAAAGAGGGATTGTTGTGTTTTAGGTGCACATCTTGTACGCTGTCCTAAAGACCAGCCATGTTGAAAGGAGAGGTCTCTTCAGATGAGGAGATCCTATGTGTTGTCACAAACAGTTCTTATCAGCAGTTTAGATAAAGGAACTGCTACCCATACCTTTGATGAGTAGAAGCTCCTATAACACACAGATCAGCGGTGTACATATTGATGACAGCACTGTGTGTTTCCTAGGACTGTGGGATCATAGTCTATCTAGCTGTTGGGCTAGGCCATAGGCCATAGGCAGCAGCTAAGGCAGTGTGGCAGCATGACAGAAGTTATGGAGAAGCATAGTGGTCAATGGTACATGTTGCAGCATTGGTACAGCAATGAGAGCTGCATGTACAGTGCAGCATTGTTACAGCAATGGGAGCTGCATGTACAGTGCAGCATTGGTACAGCAATGGGAGTTGCAACATTGGTATAGCAATGGGAGTTGCAAGTACAGTGCAGCATAGTGCAATGAAGAGCTCAGCAGTACAGAGATGGGTACAGTTATGTTTAGTGAAGCATGATGAGATGCAACATAGCAATGATGAGGTGTGGCATGATGATGAGGAGCAGCACAATGATAGGTGCAGCATGATAGAGTCACCTTGGAGAATTAGTTGAAGCAACATGCCTTCAAGTAAGTTCAACTAACTTATGTATCATCTCTTTAGAGATGATCTATGCTCTTATTGAGATAAGTCAAAGTGTTGACTTCCATTGTAAATGTACTATCTCTCTCTCTCTGCTGAACTATTGAAGAACATATAAGAAGAATTGATAAAGGGTTTCCCCACATTAGGGTTTGTCCCTAGCTAGTTGTGTCCTCTTGTCTTGGCTTGTCTTTTGCGATTTATGTTTATGTTCTATCTACAATTTACTATTATGCTGATGTGATTGCTAATCTGGAAAAGATATTGAGCTAACTGTGAAAATTGAAATAAATTGCTCTAAGCATAGAACATACCTAAAATTAACACAGAGACGGTGAACAATTCGGATATCTCTATTTAGGAGGCCTAAGTGCAGAAGACAAGTTCGGATACCTCTAATTAGATTAAAGAGTCTTGGCGCTGCCACAGGGAGAAGGATCCAATGCTAATCTCAATCTCGAATATGTCACAGTTTGAACATGAAGTCTCAGTGCTCCTACAAAGTGACAAGATCTCGATGTCAAATCAGTGGTGAAGAGTTTGATATCAAAGCAGCATTGAAGATCTCATTGTCAAGGCAATGATGAAGATCTCGATGGAAGAGGAATCAAGAAGAGGATTTTCAAGAGAATGTGTATCTTGAGCTTGGAGTGAATACTAGGTCAACGGTCTTGGTCTTGGTCCTGGTATTCGTCAATTGGAATCTCTATAAAAGAATTTGTGTGGGTTTTCCTCTCAAAGAGTGAGAAGTTTTGGCCCTAGCAAGAAGCCAACATCTTGTGTTCTTGTCTCTTTTGTTTTGGTAACTATTTGATGAAGTAAGAAAACACACTCTAATAATAACAAGAGAAGATTGTGCTAATAAGAAAAAGTAAAAAGTACGTCGCAAATAGTTATCATCGTGAGAAGAATCTTATTAATCTAATTGCCCTAGATTCTTCAACACTTCCTACTCCATTTTGCACTATTTTGGCCCTCTTTGGTGGCTTATCATTCACTTTAGTAGCTATTTGGTGGGTTTTCATGCATTTCGATATCTTTGGAGGCTAGTTCGATTTTCTTTAGCGCTATTTGTCTTCATTTTGGATTGGATATATCTCTTGCTATCTTGTAAGTTAATTTTATTGAAGAATTTTCATGAATAATGTCTAGTGTGGGAATTGTGCAACTACCTTATCCTTTCATGCCCTAGTTATTAAATATCATTGTTAAAGATTGTTAGATTACAAATTTGTGCATGTTACTCATTGATAACAAGTCCTAGTGGATTGAAACTTCTTTTCTTCCATGAAAGTCCATTGATCTTGGGTGGGTAATTATTGAAAGATTGGTGTTAGGGCATCATTTTTCTACCTCCTTGAGAAACGAATTAGTCTCAATTTCGAAACATAAAGACTCCATAGCCCAAGGGGAAGGCACTAGTCTCAAAAATTTGGGTGGTCACCTTTCATTTCACCATCTTTCCTTCCTCCCCAAATTTTTGGTCTCTCACTTAGACGGCCTTGTTAGGGCATCATACGAAATCATTTGAGAGATGATTTTACAATTTTGTTTGGACCATTTTCTGTGTTGGTGTCTCTCCTAGAGATCCTCAAGGTTTTGTGAGACTTCAACAATTCCTTTGTGAGAAAAATCAAACCCTAGCTTGGACATTGAAAGATAATCGTGGACGTCATAGTGAAAGACATTCTTGAGGGTTGTCTTCCATCAAAGATTGATCATTTTTAACCCTTTCCGTGTCCTAACTTGACCTAGTGTCCTCTTAGGAGGCCTCCCTCTCATGATAAATCTAAAAACCCTAGGTCTCATGCCGAGCCAACCTAGGTTTCTCAATTTTAGCAACACATTTCTTGGAATCAATTGCTTATTTTAAAGAGCTTATTGGGAGGTCCTATATCATTTGGGGATCTTGACTCTAGGTACACCTAACCTTATTGTAACATCATAAATCCATAGATCTTGATCCCTTTTCTTTTAGGTCCTTCTTGGAGAGCCAACAAGCTTCATTGAAGCAAGTGAGCCTCATATTGAGCCTCTCCTTTGAATGGGCCTTGGAAATCACTACAAACTTCATCATTGATCCTATCATCCTAGGTGATTTCCTCCATAATGGGACTCCTCCAGTCAGTGAAAACTTAGAAGAGAAGGGGACATAGGTTGTGGTGACAATGGGCCTTTGTCCCAAATTGTTGTTGTGCCCTCTAGTTTTAGCCTATTTACTAGGCCTACTAGTTTGTGCAGCAACAGGGCCATAACCCCAAAGGATGATGATGTGGCAGCTCTTCAAGTGATGAGGCTCTTCTCCAAATCCTTCCTATAGCAAAAGGATATTTTTGAACGGTTTGTCAAATATATTTTTAAATTCTAAATCATATAGAGGGTTTTGGAACCAAAGGCCTGAGTTTGAAAAAGGGGTTTTTTTCCCTCCAAAAGTCAAATCACATTTTTGGCTCCACAAATTCAAAATTCAAAATTTAATGGGGTTTTCCCTCCTAAAATCCTTAAGTTGGCTGCACAAACACGAGCCCTCCAAATATTATATAAAGGCATCTCTCCACACTTTTTTGTTACAATTCAACGCTCAATCATCTTCTGATATTGATCTGAATATTCGGCCCTGTGCAGAAAAGTTGTATCAGAAGAGAGGCTTGAAGTTGCAAGGGTTTTTGGGTTCATGGTTTGGTTAAGTGCATCATTGGGTTTCTCTTGTCTGTGCAGGTGGAACGACTTCACATTGGAAGCTAAACCATCACATTTGATGCAGTGAAGACTCTGAATCCTGTTAAACAGACATGGTGAGGGAGAACAATTAGGAAAGATAAAACATGCGATACAATTTTTATTCACAAAAGATGTACATTTATAGTACAATATGGTGACCGTTGGGATTCACATCCCAAGGTCCCTTGGACTGCTTTGTCCATTCGGCTTCCACGCTAACCCTTTAGGATTAGGTGTCCAACATTCCCCCCCTTAATCCGAAGGGTTATGTATGAGTCCAAGAAAGAGCTGTAATACAAAATGTGCAATAATGCATGGCAGCACTAGGCTGAATGTGCTCTATGAAATGTTGGTAAAAAAGGGCGGTGGTTTAAGGATAGCCACCAACACTGGAACGCTTTGTGCAGTTCCCGGAACTCTTCCAA
>APFE031271125.1:51117-104848 GCA_000404065.3 Pinus taeda | reverse complement strand
AGGTATTGTGTGTTGTTACACCTCTGGATGTTTGTGATGTATTACTGGGCCAGCCATACTTGTGGAGGCGACATGCTGTGTATGAGTCAAGGCCTCGTGCTGTCATTATTTCTTTGAATAATTCATTATACAGGATACCAGAGATAGCCCCACCTACTGCCACATCTTTGATCACTGCTAAGAAAGGCAGCAAGCTCATATCACAAACCAGGAAATTCCTCTGTATGGTTCACTCCAAAAATGAGGAGAAGATCGTTGCTACATCCATGACCCCCACAAAGGGTTCCTCCACGCAGCAGCAGCAGCAGAAGGATACAGTCATGACAGAACACAGAAACAACTTCTCCTCACCTACAGGGGTACCACATAAGTTTCAGGTGAGCAACAAAGTCTGGTTGCATCGACAGAAAGAACGCCTTACCAGAGCCCATCAGAGGCTCCGACCACTCCGACATGGTCCTTACACCAGTACCAAGGGTATGGGAAACAATGCTTTGAAGCACAGCATTCCTCCATTCCTTCGCTTGCATCGAGTGTTCAATGCGGACCGTCGTCGACCATGCTTCCCACCATTGCTGGACACATCAGAGATTGCAAGACCAGTTCAGCAGATGGAGGAACTCAACGCAATGGGGACCATTGCTTCCTAAGGGGGGAGGAATGATCCAGGTGGATGTGGTGGCCACCCACCTATCCCATTTGGACCCCCACAATTGTCTCTTTCAGCATTTTCAGTTTCCTTAATTGTAGCACAACTTACTATTTTTAGCAGTTTTTCGGGTCCTGAACTTCCGGAGCCGTTTTGAGGCCCTAAACGACGTTTTTTGGGGAATCCAGGGGCAACATGGGTCCATGCAATGGACCGATGTTGCACGTTCCAACAATGGTAGTTCTCGGATAGATCTTTCTAACGAGCTGTCATACGCGTCAAACGGAGATCGTATGCCAAAGTTACGACCCCGGGAAATTGATGTACCAATTTACCCAAAACGGGGCCCACAATTTGGCGTTTCATCTTCTAAGGGTCGGTTTTGGAATGTGAAGGGTTTTCCATTGTTTCTCAATAATAAATAGGCCTTCGAGCCTCATTGTAACACAAGTTCGGAACAGTTCAGAGACATGTAGCCGCACATCTCTTCTCAGAGATAAGCTACCATCGTCCTAGCTGGTTTATTTCCAATTCTGGTTGTAAGCATGTTTCGGTATTTTCCATTAATGAAATGAAGTGTTATTTCCGCTGCATCTCTTTATTTATGGTTATCGCATCTCTGTATTTATGGTTATCTCTGTAATCTATTGCATTCCTGTTTAAATCCGGATCAGAAAGGCATGGTTCGAGCCAAGGCAGCTCAGACCGGTCGACGGGTAAATGAAAACAAGAGAATTCTGAATGCATTATCAGACAAGTGCGAACAAGTGAATGATCATACATGCAAACAACAAGTGAAGGATTTAGAATGCGGGAAAGCATGTGTGTGTGTGAAGCAAGTGGCAATAATGACGATCGTTCATGTAAAAATAGTTTCATGCATGTGATAGTAGTGAGATGTGAACGAAAATTGAAATAGTGCTTCTACAAGCTAACATACATCAAAACGACAACAAGCACTCACCGAAATCACGTAGACAACACTCAGACATAGAAAAACACAAAAAGCAACAGAAATGCTGTATGAGACGTGAAAAACGGGCTTACCCTAAAACAACCGAGTTGAATGTGTTGATGACTCCTAGATGCAATGTGGGATGTTAGAGCTTCAAGGTCAATGCAAGAAAAGAGCTTTGTAGCATCTGTTTCATGAGTTTTGATAAAATCAAAGATATGACGTGCATGCCACAAATCTAGGAAGAGTGACACTTGGTGGGATATTTCTGAAATGATCCTTGCATACAACCTCCAGCTGCTAAAAGGAGATCCCTAAATCAAGGGATGCCTTTGCATGCTGCCTTGGGAGAAGCAGCCCATGCATGCAAATCAGTTTTACTCGGTTGAGAGGGAACTAGTCAACTTACCTACACGTGCATCAATATGCTCAACTGAGGGGAAAAATGCACATTTTTGGGAGGGAGCTGGGCTAGCTACCTAGAGGGATTGCACAATTTCTAGGCAGAGCGGCTGACTACTCCCCAAAATCGCGCAATTTATTGGTTGAGCTATCCTAATGGGAGGAATCGTGCAATTTTTGTAGTGAGCAATGACATGCAAATTTACACAATTCTGGAGCCGAATAGGCTGCCAGACAGAATTGCGCAATTTTTCAAGGGAATGTTGGTTCCCCTACATAATTACACAATTTCTTGAGGGAGACACTCATCCTGCAGCTAGAACAAGTCAGGAGAAACAACTTGTGAGGGAGATGCAACAAAATTTGATGCACATGTTGGAAATCTGCTAGAAAATCACTGAAGCTTGTGTACTTGACAAGGCAATGCATGCTGTTGTGAAAGGTTGGTAGGAAGGTTACGAAACGAAGCTAGGGAAAATTTTTACAGGGTGGTTGTAGCCACTACAACAGGTCACATAGGAGGTTGAATCTAATCATAGTAGCCTCTTGTCTCATGTTTTACCCCAGTTGGCATGGTTACTTGGGTAGATGTGGGAGGAGGGTGTTACAGAGTGGTATCAAAGCATGGTTCAACTCTCAGACTAGATGGGTTGAATGTGTTAGTCATGCATGCATGTCAGTTGCATGTGTGTCTTGTACACTTATATACTTGTTGCATTGGATTGATGATGTATAGGGTTGTAGTATGGTTATCATGGAAAATTTGATGCTTATTTCATGAAGAGTATTTTTCATGAGCATGTGACAGGTTACATATGGTTATATGTCACTTACATGTTGATTTTATGTCGCCGATCTATATCCTTGTATGTTAGTTTGCATTTAAATATTTTGATTAGATGTATCAGTCTTATAGGTTGATTGCAAGAACTAATCAGTTATGTTCAACTACATGCTTTTATGTGTATTTGTAGTTGGATAGGCATTGCTTATCCACAGTCGTTGGCATGCAGGCCTATGAGAGTGACTTTATGTCTACAGTCACTCCCTTGCCCATAGAATGAGAGTGACTATGGTGATCTTGCACACCAGGTCTATTTTCTTCAAAAGGCAAAGTGAGAGGGTCACAAAAAATGAAAAAGATCCCTAAAACTGATCTCTTGGCAACACACTAGCAATTTGTGGACAATAATATGCTCTTTGGAGAATTGAAAATTTGAGAGATTAAAGCCTTGCACGTTATTCTGGAAAAGTTTGAGCTAGCCATAAGTATTTTTTTCCTTCCTGTTACGTCGTTTTCTGAATTGCTGTCACATCCATGTCCTGCTGTTGTATTTATGCTACAGAATGAACAGGGTAAAAATTTGAAAATTGGAGATAGAGCAGAGGATTGAAGGAACGTAGGAATGATCAGGTGTGGGGAGATCGAATAGGGAGGATAGAGCTTCATATGGATATACAGGGATTACATGAGCTCTAAATTTAGAAAAGGATCGCAAAGGAATCAAGACCAAATTGCAATTGTATCAGCGTAGGAGAGGTTGTGGCAGTCAGGGGGTTGATTTCGATTTACGTAAAACTCAGCGTAGTGGGCTTGAAATATTATTAAAATTGACAGATAACTTTTTTTGGTACGGAAGTTGCATATATATAGAAGATGTGTATATACAGAGGTTGCGCCTATATAGATATTACATTTTTGTGCATATACAGAAATTGTGCATATACGAAAGATATGCGTATATCTTCTATATATATGTCACTTTCTTATATGTGCATATCTTCCATATATACATGTCTTTTATGTATATGCATCGTATATGCACAAAATTGATATACAGAAATTGCGCATATACAGAAATTCTGCATATATGGAAGATATGCGCATATCTTCCGTATATCCGTAACTTTTTTATATGTGCATATCTTCTGTATATGCATTTTATTTATGTATCTGCATCGTATATGCACAAATTCCATATACCAAAATTGTGCATATATGGAAATTGTGCATATACGAAAGATATGCGCATCTCTTCCAGATATACATAAATTTCGTATCTGCATAAATTTCATATATTGAAATTGTACATATATGGAAATTGTGCATATACGCAATATATGCACATACCTTTCGTATATGTGCATCTTTTGTATATGTGCATTTACCATATATACTCAACTTCTGTATATGCACATGTTTTTCGTATATGTGTAAATCTCTTATGTGTGCATATCTTCCGTGTATGCACATCCTTTATATATGTGCATCTACCATATATGTGCAACTTTCATATACAAATATTGCGCATATATGGAAATTGTGCATATACGGAAGATATGTGCATATCTTTCATATATGCGTAATTTTCTTATATATGCATATCTTCCATATATGTACATCTTTTATGTATCTGGATCTACCGTACATGTGCAACTTCCATATATTGAAATTTTTCATATACATAAATTATGCATATACCGAAGATATCCGCATATCTTTTGTATATGCGAAATTTTTTATATGCACATATCTTCCAGGTATATGTGCAACTTCTGTATATACACATAACCTCCATATATGTGAAACTTTAGTATATATAACTTTTGTATATGTGCATCTTTTGTATATACACAACTTCTGTATATTTACATATCTTCCGTATATGCATAAATTTATTATGTGTATATTTTTCGTATATGCATATCTTTTATATATGTGAATCTATAGTATATGCGCAACTTCCATATACAGAAATTGCACCTATACGGAAATGTGCACATACAAGAAAGTTATGTATATACGGAAGATATGCACATATCTTCCTTATATGCGCAATTTCCGTATATGAACAATTTCCATATACATAAATTACGCATATACGGAAACTGTGCATATACCAAAACTATGCACATATCTTTGGTATATTCCTAACTTTCTTCTATGTGCATATCTTCTGTATATGCACATTGTTTATGTATCTACATCATATATGCACAAATTCCATATACATAAATTGCACATATATGAAAATTGTGCATATAAGAAAGATATGTGAATATTTTCTGTATATACATAAATTTTGTATATGCGAAAATTTCATATAGAGAAATTGCACATATATCGAAATTGTGCATATACGGAAGATATGTGCATATATTCCATATATATATATATATATAAGTTTCTTATATCTACATATCTTCCATATATACACGTCTTTTATGTATGTGCATCTATCGTATATACACAAATTCCATATATAGAAATTGCACATATACAGAAACTGTGCATATACAAAATATATGCGCATATTTTTCGTATATGTCCATCTTTTGTATATGTGTATCTATTGTGTATGCACAACTTCCATTTATGCGCATATATTTCGTATATGCGTAAATTTTTTATATGTCCATATCTTCCATATATGCATGTCTTTTATATATGTGCATCTACTGTATATGTGCAACTTCCATATACAAAAATTGTGCAGATACAGAAGATATTTGCATATCCTCCGTATATGCGTAACTTTCTTATATGTGAATATCTTCCATATATGTACGTCTTTTATGTATGTGCATCTACAGTACATGTGCAACTTCCATATATGAAAATTTTTCATATAGGAAATTGTGCATATACGGAAGATATGAGTATATCTTTTGTATATGCAAAAATTTTCTATATGCACATATCTTCCAGGTATATGTGCAACTTGCGTATATACACATAACCTTCATGTATGTGAAACTTTAGTATATATAACTTCCATATATGTGCATCAACCATATATCCACAGCTTCTGTATATGCACATATCTTTCGTATATGCGTAACTTTCTTATATGTGTATATATTTCATATATGCATGTCTTTTATATATGTGAATTTATAGTATATGCGCAACTTCCATATACAGAAATTGCACATATACGGAAATGTGCGCATAGAATAAATTTATGTATATATGGACGATATGCACATATCTTCCGTATATGCACGATTTCCATATATGCGCAATTTCCATATACATAAATTGTACATATACGAAAATTGTGCATATACGAAAGATATGCGCATATCTTCGGTATATCTCTAACATTCTTATATGTGCATATCTTCCATATATGCACGTTGTTTATGTATCTTCATCGTATATGAACAAATTCCATATACAAAAATTGCACATATACGAAAATTGTGCATATATGGAAGATATGTGCATATCTTCCGTCTATACATAAATTTCGTATATGCACAAATTCCATATACAGAAATTGCGCATAAATGGAAATTGTGCATATACAGAAGATATGTGCATATCTTTCCTATATACATAACTTTATTATATGTGCATATCTTCCGTATATGCATATCATTTATGTATGTGCATCTACCTTATACACGCAAATTCCATATACAGAAATTGCGCATATACGTAAATTGTGCATGTACGCAATATATGCGCATATTTCGTATATGTTCATCTTTTGTATATGTGCATCTACCATATATGCGCAACTTCCGTATATGCGCATATATTCTATATATGCATAAATTTCTGATATGTGCATATCTTTCGTATATGCATGTCTTTTATATATGTGCAACTTCCATATACAAAAATTGTGCATATACAGAAGATATTTGTATATTTTCTGTATATGCATAACTTTATAATATGTGAATATCTTCCATATATGTATGTCTTTTATGTATATGCATCTACCGTACATGTGCAACTTCCATATATGAAAATTTTACATATACAGAAATTGTGCATATACGAAAGATATGCGCATATTTTCTGTATATGCAAAACTTTTCTATATGAAAATATCTTCCAGGTATATGTGAAACTTCCATATATACACATAACCTCTCTATATGTGAAATGTTAATGCAAGGCCATATCAACAATATGCTATGACCTCGTGCATGACAACAACCATTCATCCATTGTACACATTACTATATGCAACTGACAATATGCATAAGCAATGCATAACCAACTTCAAATATGCATATATGCATGTAGTTGAGCATAATTGATCAGTTCTTGCAATCAACCTACAAGAATGATACATGTAATCAAAATATTCAAATGTAAACGAACATACAAGGATATAAGTAGGCGACATAAAATCAACATGTAAGTGACATGTAACCATATGTAACCTATCACATGCTCATGACAAATACTCTTCATGAAATCAACATCAAATTCTCCATGATAACCATACTACAACCCTAATACATCATCAATCCAATGCAACAAGTATATAAGTGTAAGAGACATACATGCAACTGACATACATGCATGACTAACACATTCAACCCATCTAGTGTTAGAGTTGAAGATATGTGTTACTTTCTAACATGTGCATATCTTTTGTATATGCACGTCTTGCATCTATGGTATATGCACAACTTCCATATATGGAAATTGCACATATAGGGAAATTTTACATCTACGGAAGATATGCACATATCTTCCGTATATGCGAAACTTTTCTATATGCACATATCTTCCAGGTATATGTGCAACTTCTATATATACACATAACCTCCATGTATGTGCAACTTTAGTATATGTAACTTCTGTATATGTGCATCTACCGTATATGCGCAACTTTCGTATATGCACATATCTTTTGTATATGTGTAACTTTCTTATATCTGCATATCTTCTGTATATGCTCCTCTTTTATATATGTGTATCTACCATATATGCGAAACTTCCATATATGGAAACTGCATATATACAAAAATTGTACATATACGGAAGATATGCGCATATCTTTTGTATTTGTGAAACTTTTCTATATGCACACGTCTTCCAAGTATATGTGGCACTTATGTATCTATGCATAACCTCTATGTATGTGTGACTTTAGTACATGTAACTTTTGTATATGTTCATCTTTTGTATATGTGCATAAACTGTATATGCGCATATCTTCTATATATGTGTAACTTTCTTATGTGTGTATATCTTTCATATATGCATGTCGCTTATATATGTGCATCCACTATATATGTGAAAATTCCATATACATAGATTGTGCATATACAAAAGATATGCACATATCTTCTGTATATACACATATACGAATGTTGTGTATATACAGAAAAATTACTTGAACATCGTGTATGAAATTAGTTGAATCACATATCCTTTTGTACTCTTTGTGCAATAACTCACTTTCAGTGCTACTTTGAGCATTAAGTCGCTTTCAGTGCTAGGGGCATTACTAAGAACATATGGTAAGAGAGGCCTATCTAAACTTACCATGGTTAGGGGTTTTTATGTTTATGATTTCTCATTGTTTCTTCATGGTCCAACTTTCTTATATCCGTATATCTTTCGTATATGCACAACTTTTATATATGTTTTGTATATGCACATATATGGAAGTTATGTATATACGAAAGAAATGTTTATAGTTAGAAGTTATGCATATATGAAATATATGCGATGCAAAAAATGTGCATATATAGAGGTTGTGTGACTTTCGTATATGCACAACTTCTGTATATGAAAAACTTCCATATACATGAAAATCCTCCATATATGCCCAACTTACCCATATGTGCAACTTTTGTATACACATATTATAGAAGTGTCACATTGTTTTTGTATATGTGCGACTTTCGTATATGTGCAACTTTTGTATACACATATTATAGAGGTTTCACATTGTTTCTATATATGCGCAACTTCCGTATATGTGAAACTTTTGCATACACATATTACAAAGGTTTCACATTGTTTCTGTATATGTGCAAACATATTTGTGCATATACAAAAATTACGTATATATGAAGCCTGCAAAGATACATTGGTTGAAATTGATAAATTATTTATATTTGCATCTTCCATATATGCATAAATTATTTTTATATTCATTTACTGTATATGTGCAACTTCCATATATGTGCATATACAATAGTTACGCATATGTCCATAGTCACAATTCCACCCTCTTTTAGAACTTTGACCTCTGATGACAAAATCACTATAAAATGACAAGGAATTCTCCCTTGGAATTTTCAATAATTCTCCCAATTATTCAATGGAGAACGTTATGTTTTTTTAATTTTTTATGAACCCCTTCACCTCTAACAGTTTCAAATAAATGTCTATGTTCCTTGATTCCTCTAATTCAACCACCCTCCTATATTCACTATTTTTCTCTAATTCTGATTGTACTCAAAAGGCTTTGACCATGGGTTTTCCATTTTCTCTATTTCTCCTGAAACTATCTTCTATATATGCATGCTTCCATATATATGTGTATATATAAAGAAGATGCACATATAAAAAAAGTCATGTTCTATATCTACAATATATACTAAAATCAAATATAAACAGAATATGACTTTTGTATCTGTGCAACTTTTGTAATTTCACATATATATGAAATTGCGCATATGCAGAGGATGACCTCCATATAGTCATAACTTCTATATATACACATAGATATGGAAATCATCTCCCATATGTGCATATTTATATATCTATTTTATAGAATATGCACATTTACAAAATTCATATACTGAATTTGTGCATATATGAAGGTTATCTTTCATATATGCATGCTTCCATATATATTTACATATAAAAAATATGCACATGTATGGAATATCGATTTCTTATATATGTGAATTTTGTATATGCACATATGTATGGAAGTGTGCAAATACAAAAGATTCCCTCCATATATGCACAACCTCTATATATGCACATAGACATGGAAACATGCATATATAGAAGAGGACTTCTGTATATGCACATCTTCTATATATGCACATAGATATGGAAGTCATCTTCCATATATGAACACTTCCATATCTATGTGCATATATAAAAGTTGAGCATATATATAGAATATGACTTCTATATATTTGCATATTTTGTATATGCACACACACACACACACACAAACACGGAAGAGTGCATAGACAGAAGATGACTTTCATAAATGCACACTTTCATATCTATGTTATAGAAGATGTGCATATACATAAACTATATTATTGAAGTTGCACATATATGGAAACTAACTTCTGTATATTCATGATTCCATATATATATATATATATATAGTGAGAGAGAGAGAGAGAGAGGGAGAGATGTCTGTGTGTGTGTATAAAAACCCTGCACATATACATAAGATCGCTTCTTTATATGTGTGACTTTTGTATATGTACATATGTATGGAAATGTGTATATACGGAATATGACCTCTATATATGTATAACGTTTATATTCACATGGATATCGAAGTATGCATATACAAAATATGGCCTCCATAAATGTGCATATATACAATGGTTGAAGTTGTGCATAAATTATGCATATGCATAGTTTCTATATATGTGCATCTATTGTATGTCTGTGAATTCCATATATATGCATATACGGAAGCTACACATATACAAAAATTGTGCATAACTTCAACCTTCATATATACATAACCTTCATATATGTTCATATCTTCTATATATGCATAACTTCTGTATATGAGCTTATTCTATATATGTTCATATTTGGAAGTTGCGCATAACTTTTGTGTATGTGCATATATAGAAGTTGCACATATACATAGTATATTGCATATACAAAATATATTCACATATATGGAAGTTGTTCATATACGTAAGATATGTGTATCTTTCATATATTCACAACTTCGATATATGTGCATATATTTTGTATATGTGAAAATTCTGTATATGCACATATTTTCCATATATGCATAACTTCTCTATATGCCTATATCTTTTGTATATGTCTAACTTATGTATATGTACATAGCTTCCATATAGGTTTATATTTAGTATATGCACATACATGGAAGTCTTACATATACAAAATCAATGTGCAACATTCGTAATATGCATATACGACAACCTCTATGTATAGCTTTTGTATATGCGCACATATTTTGTGTATGCACAACTTTTGTATATGTGTAACTTCCGTGTATGTGCATATCTTCTATATTTGTGTAACTTCTGTATATGTGCATATTTTATATATGCACATCCACTGTATATGTGCAACTTCCGTATATGCGCATATCTTTTCTATATATATAACTTCTTTATATGCACATATCTTTTGTATATGTATAACTTCTTTATATGTGCATATCTTTTGTATATGTACGTCTTGTATATATGTGAATATACCATATATGCACAACTTCTATATATGCAGATATACAGAAGATGTGCTTATATAGATGATATGCATATATACAAAATAAATCTGCATATACGAAATATGTGCATATACGGAAGTCACACAACTTCTATATATGTGCATCTTTTGTAATACATATCTTTCGTATATGCACAACATTTGTATATGCACATATCTTCTGTATATGTGCAACCTTCGTATATATGTATATACGAATGTTGCACACATATGGAAGATATGCGCCCATATGGAAATTGTATATATATGGATATTAAAGTTGTGCCCAACTATGTGCATATATAGAAGATACACACATATATGAAAGTTGTGCATATAAAAATGTATTCACATATAAGAAAGTTGAGCATATACATCAGATATGTGCATATATGAATGTTGCACATATACAGAAGATATTCATCTATATATTCCAAATGGATTGAGCAAGTTCATGATGCATGCATGCAAAGATGCATTCACCTAGTACCTCTCTCCGTGCAAATGTGTAATTTATAGGTTTAAATTTATAGATTCCGCTCCTAGGGACCTTAGGTCCAAGTTATAAATAACTAATGACCAGTGAATTCAAAAGACATAGAGGACAAGCATAGACAACTCAAGCTAGTGGGTAGGCTACTCAGGTATAAAAGAAGTCATAGGACTGAACTTGTTCTTCCATATGTATTTCTTTCATATATGCACATATATATTGAATCCATGCATATACATAATTTAGCTTCCATATATACCACACGTGTATATGTGTGCATGCTATACAAGAGTTGGACTCCTTTTTCATCATGCTTTCTTCCGTATATCTTCAAGAGAGAAGACGCGCCATAGCCTTTCGTTGACACCCGTATGGTTTTTCCTTTTATTTTCAGAGCATAGTGGCTCAATTACCAACATTAATATTCAATATCCATACCAAAATAACCCCATCTAGAAAAGCAACGCATGCCGACTAAACACTCCTAGTTTGTATTTAGACATTATATTAAACTCATATAAGAAAAACATAACATCATTTAACTAATTTTTTCTAACAAATTCAAACAAATTAGCCCTCCCAAATGGCATGTTTCCCTATGTCTTACTAGATAGGATAACAACATCTAACTATTTCAAACAACTTCAAACAAATTAACTCTTCAAAATGGCACCCTACCTAATGCCTTTGACATTTAATATTATGATATCATGGGAATGTCATTTGTACTATTACTAAAACATCTGGTAGTTTGGATATTGAAATACAAGTTCCTTGAAAATATGTTCTCTTTGTCTTCCAAACACATGTATGTGTTCCTCCCTTTATTTTTCTGATACATTTCTTGTAATAGATGCTTGATTTTCATGCATCATCCAACGCTTAGTTTCTTTTACATGCTACGCTACCATTATTATATTTTAAATGTCCTTGATATAGTTCTCTGAATAGTTTCTAGGATTATATTTCCATAAGGAACACATTCCTCTAATGTTGTGGAGAAGAACATGTTCGACTGCGTTCCTAAAAAATAGGAAAACAAAAAAGATGCATGAACCCACTTCTTTTATTCTTACATTTTTGACTCGAGGGAACCCTTAATAACCTCTTCCACCTTTACAAAAATCTTTGCAAAGTTTTTAGATGCCCGAAGACCAACATCGAAAGGATGTAATTGAAGAGACCTTGCAACATTGATTTCCTCCATTTCTTTTCTAAGCAATTTTCCAAATTCTATAGTTATGGGCTCTAGTAGTGGCCTCAAAAATTTCTCCAATATACATCTCTAACACTTTCATATGCAGTCCCAACAGTCGCACTTGACTTAGTGCTGCAACAAGGGGACGAGAGTGTTGAGGTAATAAATGGTTATCTCTTCTTCTCTCTAGATGGGCTTGCATGCTTGAATAAACACAACACCTCCCTCTTCCAGATGAGTTGAATTTGAAAAATAGGCATGGTTGATGAGAGTCAAGAGTTCCCAGATACCCTTAAAATATTTATGGCCTAAGAAACAGATTCTTGCTTGAAAAGCTCAACAAAATTATTTTTAAATTATCACATCCTAGATATGGTTGACGTCCACTTCTAAAATTTCTTTCTAATTTCCAGAGGACATTCCATCATTCGGTATAAATATATGAACGGTTGGAGCATGTTGGTTTTCGTTTGGAAGAACATATATACATGTGTGGTATATATATGGATGCTATCTTTTCTATATACATGGATTACATATATATGCACATATAAGAAAGAAACATGTATGGGAGAACGAGTTCATTCCTATGACCTATTTTGTACCTTTTTTGTACCTGAGAAGGCTAACCTAGAAAGGTGGCTCAGATCTCAAGACCATGCCCTCTGAAATTAAGATTTTTGTCTATAACTGCATGGAGGAAATGTTATGTATGTTGTTGGAGGCCTATAACTAGACCCGAGCCTTCTCATGCATGCGGTTAGGGACTAGTCCAGTGAAATCAGTGTCCAACTGAAGGATTGACCACCTGAGATGTTACTCCAGCTCCTGGGTGATTTCTAGTCCCTGCAGGTTTCCAGTTTTCGTTTAGTTTGCAAGTCCCACTTCCTTTCCTAGAACTAGGAGGTTGGGTCATCTCATAATGGCACTCTGCTTCACATTCACCTTGAGGGCTTGTAAAAGTGGGTAAATGTGGGGAGGCAGGTGTTACAATCAATGTTTGATTCTTTCTTTCCATCTTTCCCCATCCTTAATTCAACATCTATGAAAAACGTCCATGCGAAAAAAGTAATCCCTTGTGTTCCAAAATTGTATGTTGATGATAAAACCCAAATTCAATCGTTATCAATTTACTTCTCATTTATCTTAAATTTAAACTCTATAAAAATCATGTTTCTACAAAGAACTAATAAATTAGTTATTTCCTATTGAATTCCAAGGTATTAATAGCTTGAAAAGCTCTGCGAGAAGTCCTCTCCTAGAAGACACCCTATTAAAAAAATAATTCTGCTAAAATTGTTTAAATTTTTATCGATTATGTTTCTACCAAGAATTGATAAAGTAGGTTATCATTTGAAGTAGAGGAAATGTAGACAAATTGGTATATGGGATAGTATGTCATCACATTTTTGGAGCATACATCATTTAGAGAGAATCTGAGAGTAGAGTAGGTTATCACCCAAAGCACTCAATCTTTATGTTTCCATTGTCAACTCTCCACTTTTCATACAAGAAATGTGTTTAAAGTATGATGGATCAACGCAAAGCTACATTGGGAAGCCCTAAGATTCTTTTAGGTTTTCCTAAAGAAGACGTGCAATAAGTGAGTCCTTAGGGTTTTTTTATCAATGTTTTCATAGATCTAGGTATTCATAATGGATAAATATTTTGCGAGATCTAGGTAGTTCCAGAATGATGTAAAACTCTCACAATATCTCTTTATCAAGCATATGACTTTGAAACAGGTACAAATCTTAATTTATTTTTATCAAATTCTTATTAGATATTTGATCCAATAAAATCCTTGGAGCTATAAGAATGTCTGGTTGTAGTCGTGATGATTTGGGACTGATTGCAGTGGTGATGATTTGGCATTGATTGCACACATTTTGTCAACATGGTTGATACTCAGTTGTATCAGTAGTATCGAAAATGTTTCCTATTCAATTGAATTTTTAAATTAATAAAATACAATTCATAAACTATCTTGTGAATTCATGATAACATCATTTTTCTACATGTTTTGGAGCAATTTATTTTAGCTCTCAATAATAAAATGGGCATTGAGTGTTCACCTGCAAGCTACATGACCTAAACTAGTAATGGCCACTACCAAACTCCTCTTGATCTGGAAATTGGTCATGCTTTGTTATTTTTTTCAGACTCTTCAACTTAATATTGTGTGAACATGGATATTATATACACTTATATACGATCAATCATGGCATGTTTAATGCATCATTATCCCTTTGTATTACTAAATTTGGTGTGCTTTTTCTTCCTTTGTATACAAATTTCACTCAGTAATCTTGCTTGCATTTGGAACATACATCACCTTCTCTCTATAGGTTATCATGTGTTTGGAACATACATCACTTAGAGATAATATGAAAGTAGAGTAGGTTATCATGCAAATCACTCAATATGTCCATTGCCATCATCAACTACCCACTTTTCATATAGCCTACGTGTTTATAGAAGGATGGACCACCACAAAGCTATGTTGGAAACCCCTAAGATTCTTTTAGGTTCGCCTAAATACGACATATAACAAGTGAGATCTTGATTGGGATTTTAGAATAATTTTTTCAGAGATCTAGGTATTTAGAATGGAAAAATATTTTCCAATCTCTAAGTAGTTCCAAAATGTCGTAAAACTGCTGCAACATCTCTTTAACATGCACAGGACTTTGAAGGGGAAAAATCCTTAATTATTTTATCAGATTATTGTTAGATATGTAACAAAAAAAAACCTTGGATCTATAAGAATGTATTTCTCCCCCAAAAAAATCCTATATTTACATCGTAAGGTGGTTTTACGCTATAAGGCATTTCCCTCTGAAACCCATCCACCTCTTTTCCTACCTGTCATCCTTGGACACGGTCCGATTAGATGTTAGACAATTACAAAAACTTGAACCGTCGATCGATCCCTCTGAACCATTTAGCTCCCATTTATTTTGAAGTGTGATCAATCTCCTTGGAAGTGTTATCACATTCCATTTTCTGATCGTCAATACCAGTAGGCAAGAATTGACAGGAAGAATAATATGGAGATAACAGCTGCAGGAAGGTCATCATTGTGGTGGGATATGCAGAGTTGTTCCCTACCTCCTCCTTTCGATCCTTTCGTCGTTACTTCCTTAGCCTCTGCTTTACTTCACAAATTTAACATCATCGATGTTAATGAAGCACGTGATGGTTGCAAATCCCTGAATGACTATCACTTCTCTGCCTATGCATTCTTCTTTCCAGCTGAGATGGAGCTTTACTAGAATCTCATTAACTCTAGAATCCATCTGCTCCAACTCCCTCTAGGTCAGTACATTCATTTCCCTAGCTTTTCTTATTTTCAGAACTCTATATCATGGAATCATTCATTGCGCTAGCTTTTATTACTTCGGAAACCTAAATCATTTAGGAAATTTTCATCTTTGGGATAAGATCTTCTGTTAACACTTTCCTGCCCAAATTAGTTTCCCTAGTTGCATATCTTTTCTGCAGAGGAGAAGACATCCTTTTCATTAAGAAAGAGGAGCACAATTACATATACAACCTAAAATACTTCAAAGGCATATACACTTCAAAGTCAGCTACTGTAACCCATACAAAACTGTCTGGTATGGAAAAAAACAAATATGACAAGAATAGCTTAAAGCTTTGCAAAAACTGAACGAAATTGATGAAAATGATACATAACAGATAGACTGAGACATTTTAAACTCCATATTACAAGAAAGATTGACTATTTATAAACAAAATTAGACTGTTCATAAGTAGACAGAAAGGAAATAACTTCTTGACATAAAAAAGGATGTGAACGAAGTGAAGATCACTTGGAATCTGAACTGATACCCTTCCCAATAACCGAATATCTCTTCATTCTTTAAAGAAGATGTGACCATCCTTCAAAAGAGTTTTCTTGGAGAGATAATCAGCTTGATAGTTCCATTCTCCAGGTAAATTATCAAAGTGATCCTTAATAAATTGATTCAGTCCATATAATGCTTAGGGAAAGAACCTTCAGATGCCCCTTTGCCTATCTTTGAATTCAGTCCATCCAATGCTTGAGGGAAAGAAGAACCTTCAGATTCCCCTTTGCCTATCTTTTCAGTTGCAAGTAGTTGTTCAACAAATGTCATTCGTCTCGCTTGAATTAGATCCTGTTTCCCATTCAGTCGTATTTCTTTGGGTGTCCATTGAAATTTTTCTTAAAATATTTCATAGTGGTATTCACCTTGAGATCGCCTTTAGGTTAGGAATTGAAGGGCAAAAGAAGTTACCAAACTTCTACAGAAGTTAAATATTTCTCGATAGTAACACATAATAAATACTCCCAATATCATCACAAAGTAACAAATAATAGAGTTGGGGCTCTGTAATTCTAATTTATTAAATACCTCGAGAATACAAGATTATCAAAAAGCTACTGGGAAATTCTTTATAAAGATCATGGAGAATTTGATTATCAGAAAACTACTGGAAAATTCTTTATAAAGATGATGGAGAATTTTCTAGAAATAGTAATTATGTGGATAGATATGGTCTATTTATAAATGTAAATTTTAAAATTTCCATTATTTAAAAAATAAAAAATTATTGATAGAATGTGAATATTTTTAATGGAATATATGATACAACCCATAAAATCAAGAGTTTCCAAACTGTTTTTCAATTTCCTACCTCCTATTTTGTCCCGACTTTACAAATTATCAGGGTTACAAATTCAAATTATCTGGATTACAAACCTCCACTTTTGGCTTTACAAATTATCTGCATTACAAATTACAAATTATCTGGATTACAAACCTCCACTTTTGTGTTGGCTTTACAAATACTCTGAATTACAAATTTCTGGATTACAAATTACAAATTATTTGGATTACAAACCTCCACTTTGGTCATGGCTTTACAAATTATCTAGATTACAAACCTCCACTTTTGTCTTGGATTTACAAATACTCTGAATTAGAAATAACATATAATTACTTTTATGGCCGTAAACAATTATCAACCATTTAATTTCACTTCACTGATTACAACTCTGCTAAATTAGCTGAACTATGAATAATGGTAAATTAGCTTCAAGTATGAATAATGGTTTAAGTATGAATAATGGTTCCTAAATTTTAACTCAGGAATAATTATGTGTGACATGAATCACAGGCCAGAGGTATGAAATGGAGAAAATGATGATCACTGATATTCTTTTTTGGGTGATGGAGACACCACCACCGGAAAATCTTATCTTCATCGTTGGGAGTGTGGATTTCTGTTACATTTTTCAGAAGCTCTGGCAGAGATCATATAACATTTTCTTGGTCTGCCTACACATGAATCATAGGCCAGAGATATGAAATGGAGAAAATGATGATCGTTGATATTCTTTTTTGGGCGATGGATACACCACCACCAGAAAATCTTATCTTCATCGTTGGGAGTGTGGATTTCTGTTACATTTTTCAGAAGCTCTGGCAGAGATCGTATAACATTTTCTCGGTCTGCCTGTCTACGAGCCAAATTTGTAAAGGTATGTTAAATTCGGCCAACAATTGTCTCGAAGGGTTGCCTTTTCTCGGGTCGTTACAGGATGAAGATCATCAATCACACTCTCCTAGAGGGAATAATGTATTTGATCACACTTTCTCTACTGCTTTCCCTGCTGCTTCAATCTCTGTTTACGAAACATAGACTTTCTCTACTGCTTTCCCTACTTCTTCAACCTCTAATCACGATACATAGGATTTTCCTACTCCTTCCCCTATTTACCTCTGTTCATGAAAATGAGTCTTTCTCTGCTGCTTTTCCTGCTTCTTCAACCTCTGTTCACGATAGACAAATGGAAGTGTCAAATAATGCATCTGTTCTTAATTACAGTAGGGAAACTTTACTGAGTCTTAAACCCACCGTCAGTGGTGGATGGGATGGTACATGCGGCCTTCCATTTGATTTGATGGGAAATAGCCCGGTGCGGACAGAGCCTGGGTTCCATGGCCATTTTATTAGAATGGAGAAGCCTAGGAGACATGTATCTTTAGCATCGTCTACAGAAAATAATAAATTGGCTTCGTTGGAGGAATTCAATGCATGGCTGAATCGAGTTGTGAACAACAACAAACATGTAGAAAAGGGATACTCTATTTGGGCCCATTCATATAGACCTGTGGAAAGCAATTGGCATGATTCTAGATGAGAAGTTGCTGGTATTTTCAAATATCAGACAGCTTGTAGAGGAATGCAAGGACATTGCTATGCTCAAGGAAGTCAAGCCAGGATGCCATCTGGCTTTTACCGTTAAGCCCAATGAGTAGCAAAACCCCATGTTTGCATCAAAGGGGCAGTATCCAAAGCCGGTTAAAAAAATCAAATCTAAAGAGAAACCCAAGACAAAAATAGACTCAACACGGAAACCAAAGGTTTCGGCCGAAGAATTTAGGGAATTTATATGTCATAATTCATTTCCTGTAAGAGGGAGAATTATCACAGGGATTCCTGATGTCAACAAAATAGCAACAAATTATTTTCCTACTTGTCATCCTTGGACACCATACGATTAGATGTTAGACGATTACAAAAACTTGAACCGTCGATCAAAACAGTTACAAATTTGTTGGAAATAGTTACATATTACAAATTGGTTACAGAGGCGGACAATTGCAGTCTAGATTTTGTGAAGAATTATGTAGCTAATTTGGCGATCCCTCCAGGCCACTTTGGCAGATTCATTTTCTGCACATTAGATCAAAGGATGCAGAGTCCAACGCCTTCTGAATATTGTAATTCCCTATTCAATTCCTGGATCTACACTGTGAATCCACTCTCCAGTCCAACGCCTTCTGAATCTTGTAATTCCCTATTCAATTCCCGGATCTACACTGTGAATCCACTCTCCAGTCCAACGCCTTCTAAATCTTGAAATTCCCTATTCACTTCCCGGATCTGTACTGTAAATCCACTCTCTAGTGCCACCATGGCATCTTGATCCTCTCGGTGACTCGATCCCAGGGGACTTTGTTGGCGGTCTTGGAGTAGGGTTAGCAACTAGTCTTTTGCAATAGGGCCTCCTAGGCCGAGCTGAATGCGGTGCATTCTGTGAAAAGGGCAAGAACCATGGTGCACAACACCATTATGATGTTCTCAACCTTGTTCAGCAAGTCCTCTAACACGTAAGCTAGCCCGTCCCTGCAGTAATAATTCTTCTATGACGTGGTAGGTTTGAGACAGAGGCGGTCCAAGTAATGCCCGACGAGGTCATGGAAGAGATTGATGAAGAGCACGTGGTGCCAATCCCCAATCTAGAGGTAGGGTTTCTCCAGAGGTGTTATCCAGTTGGGCGTCAGGACTTGCAATACATCCCGCCTTGCTGCGCGATCAAGGGCGTCATAATGGGATTCGAAATGGAGGCATAGTGCTTCCACTTGAGCCTCCACACGGATGACGTCGTTAGATTGCAGCTACTTCTTGGATATCATTGTAGAAGCTTTTACATGGTTTATTTGTGTTAGCTATTTCGTTAAAGCTAAATCTCAAGAAACCACCAGCCATTGTTTCCATTGCCTAGTGGACCATCAAATTTTTTTTAGGATCACTATTAGCCCTTTCCTCTATAGCAAAAGTTTTCTCAGCTGAAACATTCTTAGCTAAAACAATCCTAGATATTACTACATGGGTAAACTGTTTTCTTCTACTTTTCTATACTATCAAAGCTGTTAGATGCCATACCTTCATCAACACTAAGGATTTATCAAATCCCCTATTAAAGGAAACTGTAGAAGAAGAGATTCAAGTTACTCCATTGAGTAAGGCATGGTTTTTGAGCCGTCTAACTTAGACTTCGTTTTATGATTGTGATATTGTTGGTGGCAACTAGATTAAATTTCCTCATTGGTCATATCAAAGATCTCTTAGGAATATGTTTTATTGCCAAATAGAAGTAGATATTCTATACTTCTAATTAATTAGTTATTCACCAGTGGAGAGAACTCAAGGATGTATGTTCTTACAATCCTTAGTTTTGGTATTGAATTCACTGTTGAAAGGGCATTTTCGAGAGGGCAATCAGGATTCTGACTGCAAACTTAGTTACATTGAAAGGATCAAAGGATGACGCATTTTTTATTTGTTTGTCTCAACCTGCTTAATTTTGAGAAGCTTGACAACATGTTATAGAAAGGATCAAGAGCATTTGCAGGCCCGCTAAAGTTTTTGTTACCTTGTAACGGACCTTAGTAATTGTATATACGTTAATGCTGCATTGAGATATTGGGGCTGGGAAATTCAAGATGGAGCTCATGTATCTGGTACATTCTACCCAGCTTCCCCTTCCCATAGAATCTAGATCAATGAATATATCAAATGATGATACGTTTTTCCTATAATGACTGTAATTGTCTCTTTTCTATCAATGGATTCTACAATAAACTGGGACATTGCCTTGAAACATTTGAATGCGGATGCAAAAAAGCAGCTTACAATGAACAATGACAGTGGGAGAAACATATCGCCAGTGATATTTGATCAAACCAAGAATGAAAATATGGCTAAGTTGTGAGCAGAGGCAAATGTGTGGACAACCAAGGTCCAGTAAGATGAAATTAGTGAAGGTTGAAAAAAAGTGTAATATGCAAAGTCAGAGAGGTAATATCACAAATTTATAATTGTAAACATGGTTGATAGAGCCAAGGGGGTAGTTTTTGCTGGGTGTTTTGGTCACCAAAATGCAGTGTAAAAAGAGGACAAATTCACTAGGATTGGATTCATGATTTTGCTGAGAATTTGCCAACCAAGTCGCAACAAAAGGGAACACATTTTTAGGTGGTAAGGAACCCATCAAATCATTGTATTGAAGGGCCATGAAATGCCATTGATAGAGGCATGATTTCGCTAGGTAAGCAGCAACCAAAACACAATAAAGTTTAACACGAATTAGCCATGGAAATTGGTATGATTTCGCTTGGTAAAAGGTTCATTGAATCTACTGTTTGAGGGGCCATTAAATGGAAATCGTTTATGCAATTATTTTTAGAGAAAATTGGAAGAGGCAGAAGTAAAAACTAAGTTTGAAAATAGCCACGAAAATGGCTAATCTAAGAAGATCATAAATGTGCCAGAAATATGAAATTTTGTTCAAGTCAATTTGGCGTATGGTTTATTTGGGTTTCAAGTCTACTAGGTGTATATTGTGAATTGGTGAAGCTCACCACCAGGGAACCACCCCCATGTAATTCCACTTTTGGTTTTTGTCATTCTACTTTTCGAATCTCAGCCAGCACATCGAGAAGGCCAACAAGCAAATATCTAAGTGTTGAAAAATCCAAGCATGTCATTAGGAATCAAACATTAAGTGTGTGCCAAGAAAGAAGAAGTGTCCCCACGAAGAGAACTCATGAATATCAAATGCACAATGCATCCAATAAAGAGATGAACACATTTCCATATATACGTTTTAAGAAATATTTTAGTGTTGGAACTTAGCATGTTCATGCTTCTTCATGAGACAAATATAAATGTATTGTTTCAATGTCGCTGGTGGCAGTTTATGCAACATATTTGATCATTTAAGTTTAATAGATTTTCCTTTGCCTTTCCTACAAAGAATTTTCTCTTTATATTGCTGGAGTTATTGGGATATTCTTTAGGAACTAGCAGGCATGCAAATTTATATTTTTAAATCCCTAATTCTCCTCATCATTTGCAAATTGTTCGTTTGCATCTATGCTTAGAGAAGACAACTTAGCTTCAGAATGTTTGTAAAACAGAAAATGAAAATTTTAGCAAATATGGAGGCAATAATAAACGCCCTATGGTGTCAGAACAATGTTTTCTTGGGTTTCTTTTGAGCAATAGCATTAGAGAGCCATATATTGGTGAGGGACCTTTAACCCAACACATCAGTGGCTTCATATAGGTGTGATTGGGGGTGCTCATCTTTGTAGGCAGAAGAAAATAATGTCATTGATACATTTGTGATTATTACTTTCAACAGAGCTCTCTAGAGTGTTATCGATCCCAGGTCTGGCATTTACAAAATGTGACTCAGCTCTTAAAAAAGAGGTAATGTTCTCTGCATTTTTAGAGAAGAAAGAAAAATTGAACAGTTGTTTCTGCAATGGCAGAGTATGGATATGTTGTTTGCATGATATCAAGGGAAATATCATATTCAACTGATGTATTCCTTACCTTCCCGTGCTATTTGTAATCGTGTTGTTAAGATACTTGATAAATTTCTTATGCACAACACTCGTGTGAAATTTTCTAATAGTGATTTCTAGTAATTTTCCAGCAAATCTATTTGTAGCTTGAATTGCAGTCACTATTTTATCATAGAAATTTATACTTGAAAAGTGCTGATCTTACATTTGTAATAAGGCCTCATGATAATTGGAAATTATTCTTGAATCCCTACAAATTACACAATTTAATTTATGGCTCTATAATGAATGTGAGGCATATATGTTCATAGCAATGATATGGAATAGTGAATGGATGGGCAAGCAATGTTCTATTTGGACTTCGTTTTATGATTGTGATATTGTCGGTGGAAACTAGATTAAACTTCCTCATTGGTCATATCAAAGATTCCTTAGGAATACGTTTTATTTCCAAATAGAAGTAGATATTCTATACTTCTAATTAATTAGTCATTCACCAGTGGAGAGAACTCAATGATGTATCTTCTTACAATCCTTAGTTTTGGTATTGAATTCATTGGTCGAAAGGACATTTTCCAGAGGCCAATCATGCTTCCGAATACAAAATTAGTTACATTGCAAGGTTCAAAGGATGACACATTTGCTATGTGTTTGTCTCAACTTGCTTAATTTTGAGAAGCTTGACAACATGTTATAGAAACGATCAAGAGCATTTGCAGACCCATGGACCTTAGTAATTGTATATATGTTAATGCTGAATTGAGATATTGGGACTGCGAAATTCAAGCTAGAGCTCATCTATATGGTACATTCTACCCAGCTTCCCCTTCCTCTAGAATCTAGATCAATCAATATATCAAATGATGATACGCTTTTCCTATAGTGACTGCAAGTGTCTCTTTTATGTCAATGAATTCTACAATAAACTAGGACATAACCTTGAAATATTTCAATGCAGATGCAATAAATCTACTTATAATGAAGAATGACAGTGGGAGAAACATATCACTAGTGATATTTGATCAAACCAATAATGAAAATATTGCTAAGTTGTGGGCAGAGGCAGATGTGTGGACAACCAGGGCCCAGTAAGAAGAAATTAGTGAAGGTTGAAAAAAATGTAATATGCAAAGTCAGAGAGGTGATATCACAAGTTTACAATTGCAGACATGGTTGACAGAGCCAATAGGTTCGTTTTTGCTGGGTGCTTTGGTGACCAAAATGTAGTATAAAAAGAGGACGAATTCACTAGGATTAGATCCATGATTTTGCTGATAATTTACCAACCAAGTCGCGACAAAAGGGAGCACATTTTTAGTTGGCAAGGCACCCATAAAATATCTATATTGAAGGGCCACGAAATGCCATTGATAGAGGCACGATTTCGCTGGGGAAGCAGCAACCAAAACGCAATAAATTTTAGCACAAATTAGCCTTGGAAATTGGTACAATTTCGCTTCGTAAAAAGTTCATCGAATTTGTTGTTTGAGGGGCCATTAAATAGTAGTGGTTTGTGCAATGGTTTTTAGAGAAAACTGGAAGAGACAAGTGAAAACTAAGTTCGAAAATAACCAAGAAAATCGCTAACCTAAGAGGATCATAAATGTGCCAGAAATATGAAATTTTGTTCAAGTCAATTTGGCGTATGGTTTATTTGGGTTTTAAGTCAACTAGGTGTATATTGTGAATTGGTGAAGCTTACCACCAGGTAACCACCCCCACGTAATTCCACTTTTGGTTTTTGTCATTCCACTTTTCAAATCTCAGCAGAAGATTGAGAGTGCCAGCAAGCAAATATCCATGTGTTGAAAAAGCCAAGCATGTCACCAAGAATCAAACACAAGTGTGTGCCAAGAAAGAGTAAGCGCGCCCAGGAAGAGAACTTATGAATATCAAATGCACAATGCATCCAATAAAGAGATGAACACATTTCCATATATATGTTTTAAAAAATATTTTAGTGTTGGAACTTGGTAGGTTCATGCTTCTTCGTGAGACTAATGTAAATGTACTATTTCAACGTCGTTGGTGGCAGATTTATGCAACATATTTGATTATTTAAGTTTAACAGATTTTCCTTTTATTTTCCTAGAAAGAATTTGCTCTTTATACGTGCTAGAGTTATTGGGATATTCTTTAGGAACTAGCAGGCATGGAAATTTATATTTTTAAATCCCTAATTCTCCTCATCATTTGCAAATTGTTCATCCGCGTCTATGCAAGAAGACAACTTAGCTTTAGAACGTTTGTAAGACAGAAAATGTAAATTTTAGTAAATATGGAGCTAATAATAAATGCCCTGTGGTGTCAAAACATTGTTTTCTTGGTTTCCTTTGAGAAATATCATTAGAGAGCCGTATATTCTTCAAATTGGTGAGGGAGCTTCAGCCCAATGCATTAGTGTCTTCATGGGATTAAATGTTCCTCTTCCAACGGTGGCAAACTTATTCAACATATTTGATTATTAAATTTTAACAGATTTACCTTGCCATCACATTCATCTCGTCCAAATTCAACTGAATTTCTTATTGTTGTCTCATTTTCTTCCTGCAATCCTTCGGGAAAGCTTCCTAGTTCCACCACAATCTAAGTGAAGATGGAACGGTAGCATTAAGAATTTCTGAAATGAGTTTGCCCTTATTTTCTTATCGCTTTGGAGAATAATTGGGGTTTATTAACATATTCCTAATTATTCACTGCATATGTCTGTACACAAAGCAAGTTCGTTTGGAAGGGCATCATTCTGAATACAAAGAGTAGTTTGCCCTTATTTATTAACTTTTCGGCCAGGTTGGATAAAGAACCATCTAGAAGATGGAAACATAATATTGAAGAAACTAGTTTTGTTTGTAGATTTTGGGAAATCCTCTAAAGACCCAAGATTCAACATTGACTAGAGAGACAATTTATTTGATATGGTTTATAAATAAATATATGCTTCTTCTAGCATGGGAAGAGCAGGTGGAGGAGCCATGTTTTGGCAGTTGATGGGAGAAGGAATGTATAGAGATGGTATGATATTGTCTTTTCTCAGAGTCCTTCCACAACATCTAACACCAGTATGATGCATGTTCACTCAAGAGGATGCACAAAGACTTTATTTGTACAAATTAGTCCCCATGAAAATGACATGGGAGAAGCTCTGTGCTCACTAAAAGTTTCCAATAGAGTTCAAGGATTAGAGCTTGGTCCTACTCAGAGGTAGCAAGATGTAAGTTTTCACTGTATATATGCTTCTGCTTGCATGGGAAGAGCAGATGGAGGAGCCATGTTTTGGCAGCTGATGTTAGAAGGAATGAGCTCATATAGAGATGGTATGATATTGTCTTGTCTCATAGTCTTTGCACAACATCTAACACCAATATGATGCATGTTCACTCAGGAGGATGCACAAAGACTTTATTTGTAAAAATTAGTCCCCATGAAAATGACCTGGGAGAAACTTTGTGATCACTGAAATTTTCCAATAGAGTTCAAGGATTAGAGCTTGGTCCTACTCTAAGGTAGCAAGATGTAAATTTTCACTGTAGCATGGTCCTTGCCTTTTCTTGATATTTTTATACCTTTCAAAAATTGTTAGAGAAACATTAATTAATGTTATATGCTATTGCCTTACGACGTTTCCATTGCAACATCTAGTGCAATTGCTAGTATACTCCCTTTTCCATATTAAAATCTAATGTTAAACAATACAAACATGTACTTGTACACTAATTTGATCATGTGTGCACATATTTGTGGTTAGTGCCAATTACTGTTATTAGGTTTCTATTTAACGAGTTGATCCTCATATCCCGCAGAAGAAAATATACATGCAAACAAAAAGAACATTGTGATCACTCTCAATAAGAATATGAGGCATTGTACATATGGACTTTTATCTAAAATTCTCAAGAAGTAGCTCAAAAAAGCAAAATTTTCATGGATAACCTAGTTTTCAAAACCCTTGGGTATTAGAGGAACTTTATCTTTTGGAATTTTCCCTTACACAATTATATTTTATATCTATTTTTTTTAGATTAATTTTAATCAAAAAGTTTATTCGAAATGGTTTATTTTTATTTTACCTCTAGTTTTGTGCATAACAAGTGAGTTAATATTTTGATAAAAACAAATTGCAAGGTAAATGAGTATGATTAAGTAGATGGGGAAAAATGGATGCCTCCAATTTCATGCATAGCAGTAGCAAAGAAAATATATGGTCCATCCACAGTTCCTTATTCCCTAATGGTATCTTATAACGATATTATCAATTCATATAGCATGTTCGTCACAAGATATAACACTATGGATGTTTACTTGCACACTCACATCGAAAAATAAATAGAGATAATTATATTTAGTAAAAATGTTGTAGCATCATATAAAATTACATTTACATGAATCACATTAGCACATATAACATTGATTTCCCATTATGAAGAAATAGTAAACCTATAGCAATATTCAACATTCAAATAGTAAAATACTTCAACATAATACATATTATTAATCAAATGCATAAAAAAACTAAAGGAAGAACTTATCTATTTGAAAGTTGAAGACCAACACCAATATAGTTAGAGCAATGTTCCACTTAACCATACACCCTATTGTGCTTATTCTGTTTATAAGAAGCCACCCCAAAAAATTATAATTTTTTTTTCTAAATTTAAGCCATATCTATATATTATATATATATATATTTATTTTATATATATATTTATTATATATTTATATATATATAGTTAATATAATATTGTTCTCTTAAAAAAAAAAAACATTTTTTTTTAAATGAAATAATAAAAGTGAGAATATTAAATCTCATCATTAAGTGAGCTATTCTCATTAATTTTAACATTATAATTATCTAAACTTATTTATTTTTAAAAACACACGCACACACACTTTCCATTTCACATGCATAACAAAATATATACAAAATTCGTAGAGTGTGGGAGGGCTTGCCGAAGTGGAAATCAAGCCCTCGTAATAGTCCAAAATAATATAACCACATGGGAAGCCAAGTTGTTCTACAATTCCAAAAAAAATTGGTTGACATAAATAACATAAAAAAATTGTTGATTTTATGATTAAAAAAAAACATTGTAACTTTTGAGGCCACCTCTTAAAATTTGGACAAAGCTATTACCCTACATAGCAGTACTAAAACACATAAACAAATCAAATCGAAACAAGATAAATCTAAAAATTAGTAGATGAAGGATGATACTCCAAGGGAGTCCTTAAGTTACCTCCATATTGCATTAGCTAGGATTTTGAGAATGCAAAGTACAAGCTAAGCTAGACAAAGGTGGGAGCAAATCCACTTGAATTAGGATCTCATTTTCCTGAGAGCACTTTGACTTGCTTAAGCCTTCATAATAATTTGCATGCTAAATCCATTCTATTGCATGTTTAACTAATATTTGGATATTCTAAAGATCCCTTTGACAAATTCATCAAATTTAGTCTCAAAACGTAAGAGATGTCGAAACTCTACAATCTCAAATGTTTTTAGAGCTATGCCATACACTACCATGTCTCTCATATCCCAATATATTTATGCTAATATAAAGTATCTTTGCTCCCTAGTCCTGGAATTTCCTATATTCTAGACACCTTAAATCTCCATTAAAATGTATGTTGTATATATTCCCTCTCACCATTGTTGATCCTTCATATTAATGTCATCTATGCTAGCCTTAACCTCCGTTGGGCATTGACACAAGAACTAGTTGTGCGTTTTCATCATTTATCCTTATACATGGGTCAAATAACACTACCCAAAACCTTGAGTTGATTTTTTCCCTTATATCCAAACACATTCTTTTCCTTTTCCCCAATCCTTTTTGAGGTAGGTGTTATTAAAGCTAAACCCCAAGCAAGAAGACAATTCAATTTCTAGTCTACCCTTGTTGCCAAGCTTTCGTAACCTTACCTTTATCCCCTAGAATGACTAAAACAAATATGGGAAATACAAAGTAGAGAAATCATCAAACTAGATAGTTTAGAAGAGGATTCATAGAGCATAAATAAAAACTTTAGCCTTGAAATATGTTACATGCCCACATCGCACTAAATCTATAAGTTATTTCCATCTTTCTAAATGATATTGTATTTGGGGTGAATGTCTTCTCATGGTACTAGTTGAGACCCTCAACCTCTTGATGTCCCTTGACCTTGTCATTTGTGCTTACCACACATTCAAACTCAACCGCCACCTTTCCCTACTTTGCATGCTCCTTGAAACCCCCTAAGCCTAACACCCCATTAATGTAGCATTGGAGCTCTCTTTGATATTGAACAATGATGTAATTAAGATTCCATATTGATTAATTATATGTTTTGGCATTGTTTAATAAATTTATAATGCTTAATCATATGTTCAAACATTATTTAGAAGGTTTGCCTTAAAGTAGTTTGTAGTTTGGAAATGGACTAGTAATCATGGATATGTAAATAACATATATGCACCATAAAATGAACATGAATTTTATAACTTGTTCATATTGTTTGAAAATTCAATATTTTATATCTTAAGAATGTATTTTCTATTAATGTTTTAGTATATTTATTTTGATTATAAATTTTTAGATATAATATTTAGAAAAAAAAAATTATAAATTTGTTTTCTAATTTTAAACACATAATTTTTAAAAATAGATATATCTTTTGATTGTCTTAATATTTAAAAGAAATTTACTTATAAAGTGAGAATATAGATCTTTTCATTAAATGAACTATTATTTATTATTTAAACATTCTAATATGTTAAATTTATTTATTTTAAAACATATAAATATTATTAAACAAACGTAATACATGATTTTAAAACTATATAATAAATTTTTAATCAGAAAAAAAAAAATATTCTATATATATAATTATAATTATAATATTATATTATATATTAATCCTATTATTATAAAAATTCAATTTTTATTTATTTCAATATAATATATATATATAATATATATCCTATATATTTTTTTTTTTTTTTTCGCTTTGGTATGATACATCTACCACGTCTATATTCAGAGAAGGGGATGAACAAGCTGGACTTCACATCAAAAAATGCCTTACAAAACACTCAATCACCATCAATCAACAACATTATATTCCAACATTTTTATAAATAAAAATTTTATATATTTACATTTTAATTTCTTTAGCTTTACTCTTTTTCTTTTTTTTTATACGAGATAAATTTAAGAAAAACAATAAATTGGATTACCCACTCATTCATATATGTATATCTTCTCACTCATCATATCCACATTTAATCATGATATTTTTTTTCATGGATGGTGAGTGTCCAATGCTATAACCAACTTTCCTCATTCATATATGTATATCTTCTCACTCATCATATCCACATTTAACCATGATATTTTTTTTTCATGGATGGTGAGTGTCCAATGCTATAACCAACTTTCCAAAAATATATTCATACCAGAACATGAAATTCAAATTTCTAAGAATATTAAATTCCACAGAATCTCAATTTCTTATTTATTTGTTGTAATAAATCTTATAATGTGTAACAATACTTCAACATTTTTTTTCAACTCCGAATGTAACCCATACAACTTCTACAAGAATATGAATCCCCACTCTATTTTAAAGTGTGACCTCCTTCCTTCGTCTCCCTTCCAAAATACATGTGATATGTTGGTGGAAATCATTTTGAATACTTCAGACCAAAAATATTTTTGTACTTATTCCTTTACGAAATATAGAATATTGTTTTAGATATTCCTTTATGAAATATAGAATGATCCATGCGCTCATTACAATTTATCTTTTGAGAAAAAATCATGAACCTACATGAAACTAATGATTGGACCACTCATTATAGACTGAAGTAATAAGATAAATTAATTATGTTTGAATTGGAAAATATTACGAAGATGAATACATGTGAGAAATTAATCGACGCCAACTTTTGTACGATGTTTGGGCACTGTAACTGAATGAACAATAACAATGGATGGTAATAAAAGTCGTGATATTCAAGTAAATCAATCAATGGGTCTGAATTCATAATGAACAGAAACCCGTTTGATTTTTATCAGAGGACATGCCAGCATTACCATCATTAATTCTCACACATAAAAATATATGGCATTAATGTAATAAAAAAGGGAGAAATAGAACTAGAATCCAAATAACCGGAGATAGGATTTTTTTTGAGTCATTGATGTTATCTCATTCTGGGTTGTTAACGAAATGAGTATTACTTCTTACATTTTTAGATTTGGCATTCAAAAATAACCGTTCAAAAAAATGTTGTTCAAAGGAATTTTCATTAACTGAAGTCCATTTGAATTTTCCACATTAACTGAAGTCTAATTCTCATGGAATTTCTAACAGAAAACTCAATGTCAGGGTTATTATGACTCCATGAAATTGAAGCCTCTCCATACCAAACGCGCACAACCACACCAAAATGAAACAAAAAACATAGCGATATTTGTTTGTTGAGTGATCAAGATTCACCCTACTACATAAAGAATGAATGAATCCAAGTTTCTCCAAGCGTCTTCGTCCTCATGGAAAATGTCATAAATGACAACTTTACTCACGGCCTCCACTCTCGGGCTCCACTCTCTGCTTCACCTCCACATTTTTGACACTCATTGAACTTCACACTGCCCTCTCCAACTCATTCCTTCCAACAACCCCTTTCATAGTTTTCATATCCACTGCCACTTTTTCTTCCCTCGTCAAAAGAAGAGCATTAGTTGTCTGGTCAACCTGCATAAGAAACATGATTATTGGAACCTCGGCTGCCATGCTCTCCAGACACGAATTCCACCCGCAGTGGCTGATAAATGCACCCATCGCTTCTTGTGCAAAAATGGCTCCCTGCTACACACACCCTATCTCGATTAGGCACTACCCCTGTACTCGTGGCTCATAGCCCTGATTTCCAATCTCAATCAACAAAGAGCCCTCCATGAGTCTATCAGTCTAGGAGCAGGCCTACGTCAAAGGCCATGTGCTATCGGAGATGCTTTCCAAAGTTCCACTATCACCTTCTCCACCTCTACATTGAGGAATGCCATCCGCCTAGCTAACTCTGTGTGGGTGGGCGAGGAGGAGGCATGCTATGGAATTCCCTAAACAATAGTTTTTGATTCAAGAATTCTCCACCTAGTTTAAAAATCCAGAGTCATTTGAAAACCTTGGCGTGCAATTCTTTATTTTGAAATCTTGGGTGGGGAGATAGCATTTGACATCAGCATGGAGTTGCCATTGAATATGTATATTGCATTTTGTTTCATCGATCACATCTGGGAGCCAGAGTGGAGCTGTGGAGTGAGGCATTAGAAATGTTGTGGAGTAGAGATGCCGAAAAATCAAGAGGCTCCGAATGTGGTTTCTGAAATACTAATGCTATGTATGCATGGACATGTATAATTATATATCCTATGATATGCCATGGTGCTATGCACTAAGCCAATAATGATTGGCTTAGTGACTTGTTTTTAAGAGTTTCCATAAATTTATACATTGAATGTAACGTATATATGGTACGTGGGTTGGCAGGTCCGTTGACCCTGCCACCATAATGTTTGAAATTTTTTAATACTTTCCATACTTGTAATACATAAAAGAACAAAAAATCATGCCTAATGAGAATCAAACACATGATCTCCAACAATATAACCTACACTCTCCACCATTGAGTCAGACGCTCATGTGTTCAAAATTTTACAACGATTTTTCCTTTTTAGTAGACGACATAGTGTTTTTGGCTTATTTTATTCATTCGTAGACTGTTTTGAGCACGAAAAGAGTAGAAATATGGGTTTTCAGGCCTTTTGAATGTACAAGTGCCATTACTTTCAAGCGATGGAGTTCTTATTTTGATGTACATGCATTTTTTACTATTTTAATAACGAGGCCTCCCCACTAGACTAGGCCTGAAGATGTAGGCTTGAAGACAGACAGACTCTGTTATCAACATGTTGGTGTCATTGTCTCTTGTATGGTTTGCTGTTAGTGTTTATTTGCTGCAATTTCCTTCCAAGTTTCCTATGTCTTTTAAATCTAGCTCTTTTTAATGGTGATTTTAAATACATGAAAAAACTTTTAAAAAGTTAATAAACCAATATCAATTTCGATCAGGATTTCAGATCAATTGGTATTAGAGTGGTTATTTATAGTTTGGTTTAAGTGTGCATGATCACCAGGAGCAAATAAAGACATGTTGAAAATAGTAACAAGAAATGCTAAATATAGAAGTGCTATTTTTAACACTGCCATAAATAGCATATCAGGATACCTTCCTATTTTAGTTAGGCCCTGAACTAAAATAGAGAAGTAAAATTCAAATTTGTTCTCAGCAATTGTTTGATTAATAATTAATTAATTCAACTTGAGTTAATTAGTTGGAGAAAATCAAACATGACATGAAATCTATGTGAAGACATGCAATAATTTATGCATTGATTGAGGAATTTATCCCTTAGTTCAGGAGATGAGAGTGAGTTGTAAGTTGAATTGTAATTAGTTAGCTCAGTTAACTGAGTTAAGTATAGTTAGATTAATTCTAACATCTTGTAGAATTAATTGTGAGTTCAGTTAGTTAATGCTTGCATGCATGTAACTACTGCACTTCATATAACTGAATATTATCTCATAAATAACTCATGCATGCCAGTTTAGACAGAGACCCAGTTGAGATCAAATGGAGGGACAATGTACTATCAGTTGCAAGAATATTCCATTGTGAATATCTCTTGCATGCAGAAGGAATTCTTTCTTTGAGGATTGCGTAGTTACTTCTTCAATTTATTGAGTGTGATGAGGCCAATTAACACATGTGGCTTCACTGGACCCCAAGAAAAATTGCACAAGGAAATAGGAGGCTTAGAGGGATGATGAAAGGCATATGTGTTGCTTGGACAATCTGTGAGCTGTATTGTTTGATTGTGCTGAGAGCTAGATAGTTTCTAAAGCTAAGGCTTTACGTAATCACACATATTTTCCACTTGTATGATAATACAGAGATTGGGGGTTTTAGGTTGAGGCTTTCCCCAGAGTTATATTATGTGTTCATGTGTGTATGCTTTCTCTTCATCTGTTATATGTGTTCCATTTGATCTTGCTCATATTCGACTAAGCTTCCGCAAAGTTTGTTGTAGAAGTAGATCTAGTATTATGCTCTAGGATATTGCATTATTAGTTGATCTACAGGTGAAATTTCTACATGGTATCAGAACAAAGGTGATCAAAGCGAAGAACAATATACAAGAAGGGAGAAGTACAAAGTTTAGAGTTCTTGATTATAGAAATGGAGTTCTTATCACATCTCAATTTCATCAATGGCAGTCAACAGTTTGAGGCTTGAGTATGCACTTGATGCCAGCTCAAACTATATAGCCTAGAAGGATTGCATGGAAGTGGTATTATAGGATAATGGGTTAAAGGACTTCATTGATCAAGAAATCTCCAAGCCTATAGCAACTAGTGCCCAAGAATTGGCGGAATGGAAGAAATGTGTGGCTAGAGCAAGGAGAATCCTCCTACAGGGAGTTCAAGGCCACATTGTCGCGAGCATCCATGGGAAGCGGACACCATTTTCGAGGTGGAAAACATTGAGAGATCTATATCAGAATAGTAGCGATTAGAGGAAGCTGGCATTGAAAGACAAGCTTCGAAAAATCAACTATGAAAAGGGCGACACGATATCTACATTCCTGAACAAGCTCACCACCTACAGACATGGGCTTGGAAGTGTAGGGATCACGACCACTGATGACGGCATGGTGAGTCTAGCACTCGTCGGTCTTCCTAAGAGTTGGTATAGCTACCAAGACTCGGTAAATAGAAGAGAGAAACTGCTAGATCAAAACAAGATGATGAAGAAAATCTAGTTTTAGCGAGTAAATCTAGGAAAGGGAAAGGGAAGGCATCCCAATCCAAATCTTCTCATGGTGGGAAGAAGTTTGAAAAATCGAGTGTGATGCTTTCATTGTCATGAAGTGGGCCATTATGCTATGAATTGTCCACAAAATAAATCGAAGAAGGGATCCTTGAAGGGATCAAATGGTGAGGCTCTCGCTTCACTATTTCGAACTAGATTTCTCTCTTATCGCATGCATGGTTTCATCCATGGTGGGATGTGTTTGGTACCTGGATAGTGGAGCTTCTTTCCACATTTTGGGTGACAAGAATCGTTTTTAGTACATTGGAGGAGAAGGATCTCCAGATGTGGATCGAAATGGGCCATGATGGAAAGTACCATGTTCTAGGTGAAGGTACAGTTGTGTTTCAGAGGGACCATGGAGCTCCTCTCATGCTAACTGACGTACCATGTCTAAAAAAGAATCCTGTATTTGTTGCTATGCTATAAGATAAGGGCTATGATGTAGTCTTTAGTAAAGGAAAGGTTTCCTTGAGGCATATTGGCATTGGACAAACCAAGTGAATTGGGATTCGAATGAAGAATCTCTACAAGTTAGAGGTAGATGACTTTGTTGCATTGAGTTCCAAAGCTGAGTTGGTGCAAAGCCAAGATGTTGGTGAGCTATGGCATAGAAGACTAGGCCACTTGCACCATGGAGCCCTGAAGACCATGCAACAAGTTCTACTGGCTTACCCAAGGGAAAACTGGAGCAAACGGATACATGAAAAGGGTGTACCCTGGGTAAGTATGCAAAATCTTCCTTTCAGGATCGAGATAGTAGATCTAGAGCAATCCAAGAGCGATTTCACTCAAATGTTTTTGGACCATTCTATACAGCCTAAATCGCTAAACAAAGGTACTATGTTATTTTTATTGACGATTTGTCTCATATATTTTGGATCTACTTTATGCAAAAGAAGGATTAGATCTTCTTGAGGTTTTGTGAGTTTAAAGCCTTGGTAGAGAAAGAATCTGAAAAAGAAAATAAAAGCCTTTCGAAGTGACAATGGTGGAGAATATGTCTCCTAGCAGTTTAAAGACTTCTATGTTGTAGAAGGAATTAAACGGGAGCTGATGGCACCCCATAACCCACAACAGAATGGGCTGGCCGAAAGGAAGAACATATCAATAGTGGGAGCAACTCGAGTGATGTTGCATGACCAAATCCTACCACTTCATTTGTGGCCTAAGGCATGCAGTACAATAGTATACTTACAGAATAGAAGTCCTCACCGTATCTTGGGGTTGAAGACATCAATGGAGGCATTTTCTAGGAAGCAACTAGATGCAAGTCCCTTCCACATATTTAGATCATCAGTTTACTGTCATGTGACCAAAGATTCTTGGAAGAAGCTAGACCCAACAACTGAGCTGGGGATACTTGTGGGGTACACAAATACACACAACAACTATTGGGTGTTTTTGCTTGCCAATCAAAGGAACGTAGTGCATAGGGATCTGAATTTCGACGAGCAGAGAGCCATGCGATTGTCCCTTGAGAGGGAGCTCAAGTTACATGCATAGGAGGAACTTTTGGTTCCAAAGGAGGAGGAGCCTCCTGATGATGTGGAGCAACCACATGTAGAGGATCCGAGAGTGGAGACATCCACTTATGGAGAGTCTTCCAGAGATGGATGGAAATGCTTGAGGGAAGCAAATAGGTTGATGCTAGATGCATGAGAGAATGTGGGGAAACCATCCTCTCAGCACACATAGAGGAGATCTCCTAAGCGATACACTAGTTACATGGCTTTGGTTGGGGAGTGTGTAGCGACCGAACCTTCTTCTTCCGAGGAGACAGTGCAACAACCAGTCTGGGTTGATGCAATGGTAGAGGAGTATGACTCTATCATATGGAATAGTGGGTGGGGTGTTGTCCCTAGACCTGGGGAGAAGTCAGTGGTAAGCTCCCGATGGCTTTACACGGTAAAGAAAGCATTTGATGGAAGTGTTGAGAAACACAAGGCAAGGTTCATTACACGTGGTTTCTCACAAGTCGAGGGGATCGACTACGATGAGACCTTTGCTCCTACAACAAGGTACTCATCTGTCAGATCGATGTTAGCTCTATCAACTCAAATGGGTTGGAAGATCCATTAGATGGATTTGAAGACATCGTTCCTCAATGGGAAGATTGAGGAAGAGTTGTACATTAAGCAGCCTGAAGGATTTGATACCTTTGATCATGAGTCACATGTTTTTCAACTCAAGAGAGCATTGGATGGGCTGAAGAAAGCACCTCGTGCTTGGTACACCAGGATCAAAAAATATTTCACCGGTTGGGCTTCATGAAGAGTGAAGAAGATGCAAACCTTTACCACATCATGGTAGAAGGTAAGCCACTGATCATTGTTCTTTATGTAGATGATATGATTTTGACAGGTGATGAACAACTAATCAAATCTTGCAAGGAGGACCTTGCAAGAGAGTTTGAGATGAAGGACATGGGCCTCATGCACTACCTTCTAGGCATGGAAGTGTGGTAGAAAGATGGGGAAGTACTTGTGTCTCAAGGCAAGTATTCCAATGAGATACTCAGGTGCTTTCACATGGAGAAGTGCAAACCCATGTAGACTCCTCTAGTAGGTAATTGGAGGAAGCAGGATGCTAGTTCAGGTGAGGTAGTAGCTGCTATTGTTTATCGACAGCTTGTGGGTTCACTAATGTATCTAGTGAACACACGACTGAATTTCGGCTTTGTGGTGAACCAGCTGAGTCAAGCTATGGTTTAGCCAACCAAGCTTTTTTGGAAGGTAGCAAAGCATGTGCTGAGATACCTCAGAGGCACATCTCAGTACAGATTGTGTTATAGATGAATAGAGGGAGTGAAGCTTCAAGGCTTCACGGATGCTGATTGTGCATGGAGTCCATCAGACCAAAAGAGCACTTCTGGAGGAATCCTCAACCTTGGTTCAACTATAGTTTCCTGGTACAGTAGGAAATAGAGGTTAGTTGCACTTAGCTCAGTAGACACTGAATATATGGCTGCCAGTTAAGGAGAATGTGAGGTCATTTGGATGCAAAAGATTCTAGTGGGATTGTTTGGTCAGATGATGGATCCTACAGTTATATACTGCGATAACCAGAGTTGTATCAAAGTCTCTGAGAATATAGTGTTTCATGACAGGTCCAAGCACATATATATCCATTACCATCATCTTTGAGATTGTGTGGTGAAGAGGATCATGTTGTTATTATATGTTTCGATCGAGTAGCAGGATGCATATATTTTGACTAAGGCATTGTCAAAATGCAAGTTTGAGTTCCACAAAGACAAGATTGGGGTGACTGATAATCCCTTTCTTGTTGAGAGGGAGTGTTGAAAATAACAACAAGAAATGCTAAATATAGAAGTGTTATTTTTAGCACTACCATGAATAACATTTTGGGATACCTTCCTATTTTAGTTAGTCCCTGAACTAAAATAGAGAAGTAAAAGTCGAAATTGTTCTTACCAGCGGTTTAATTAATAATTAATTAATTCATATTGAGTTAATTCATTGGAGAAAATCAAACATGAAGTCTATGTGAACACATGCAACAATTTCTCCATTGATTGAGGAATTTATCCCTTAGTTAAGGAGATGAGTGTGAGTTGTAATTTGAGTTGCAATTAGTTAGATTAGTTAACTGAGTTAAGTCCAGTTATATTAATTCTAATAGCTTGTAGAATTAAATGAGTTTAGCTAGTTAATGCTTGCATGCATGTAACCACTGCACTTTAGATAACTAAAAATTCTCTCATAAATAACTCATGCATGTCAGTTCAGACATAGACCTAGTTGAGATCAGATGGAGGGACAATGTACTATCAGTTGTAGGAATATTCCATTGTGAATATCTCTTGCATGCAGAAGGAATTCTTTCCTTGATGATTGCGTAGTTACTTCTTCAGTTTAGTGAGTGTGATGAGGCCAATTCACACATGTGGCTTCACTGGACCCCAAGAAAAACTACGGGATTGGAGGCCTAAGGAAAGGCATATGTGTTTCCTGGATAGTTTGTGAGCTGTATTTTTGATTGTGTTGAGAGCTGGATAGTTTCTAAAGCTAAGGCTTTATTTAATCAGACATATTTTCCATTTGTATTTTGTGTTCATGTGTGTATGCTTTCTCTTCATCTATTATATGTGTTCCATTTGATCTTGCTCATGTTCAATTAAGCTTCCACAAAGTTTGTTGTAGAAGTAGATCTAGTATTATGCTTTAGGATATTGCATTATCAGTTGGTCTACAGGTGAAATTTCTACAAGGTGTGTTGAAGGAGAACTTTTTGAAGGAGATCCAAAAGTTGGCTCGAGAAGAAGGACAACTTGAGAAGAAGAGATGGTTGAAGAAGGAAGAGGTGATCATCCTTTTGGATCTGATGTAGACTTTCTGGATGCTTTCATGGCCTTGCAATCCATGGTTGAGGAAATGTACCGTGATTTCAAAAAGGTGAAAGAGCAAGAAAATAAAAAAGATCCTTTCTCTTCTGTTTTTGGTGGTCAACCTGAATCATCTTATCCAAAACCTTTGCTTAAATTGGATGTGAAATTCTACTTAGCCATGTATAATGGTAAAATAAATACTGAGAAACATGATAACTCAATTAGACAAATGGAGGTGTATTATAGTGTGCAGTAGATTTCCAACGACGTGGTTAAGAGTCGATTGGATTTTCTTTGTCTAGAAGTCACCGTGCTCGTCTGGTGGGAGAGTAAGTTAAAACATGGGACTCTTCATATTGGTAAGATTTTTCCATCATGGAGTGATTTTTTATTTTTATTTTTTATTTATTTATTTTTTTTTTTTCTGCACTTAGAAATAAATTCTACACGTTGGGATATAAGGAGAAATCCTTAATAGAATGGAAAATTCTTAAAGTTAAGAAAGGACAATCGATTCAAGACTACACATATTAATTTCGCAAGAAGGAATTAATGCTTGATATTCCCTTACATACACACGAAACTGTAATGAAATATATAAGAGGATTACCTAAATATATTTGTAATATTATATTCAAGTTTAGTCCTACTAATCTAGATGAAGTAGTGGTTCAAGAAACTTACATTGAAGCAGGAAAAAATATAGTTGGTGTATCATCGGAATAAGAGTCTAGAAAAGAGGGCAAAGGAAAGGGAAAATCCAAGAGGATAAATTCCATTAGGACGTAAGAGGATAAGTTGTCTTGCAAGCATTGAAAGAAGGAAGGGCATGATGAAGAACATTGCTGGAAAATACACCCTCACCAATGACCAAAGTCATTTAAAGGAATGAAGGATAAGAAATACATTGCAACAACAATAGGGCCAACAAATTTGCGTTCAAAATCAGGTTATGAGGCTCAAATTGTAACATGTTCGACAGGTAAATTTGATGGTTGTAATCATTCTAATAGTTGATATAGAAAAATGCAAGTTATTTCATATAAGGGTCATTATGAAGCATACTAAGATCGACACTTTGTTAGATAGGAGGTCTCAAGCTAATCTCTGAGAAATTTCTTAAGCAGCTGGGATTAAAAATAAAAAGCATCGTAAATTTTATACACTATATGGGATGAGAAAAAACCATAAATTTCTAGTAACTCAGAAATGTATCTTACTATTTTCAGTCACGTCTCAATTTATGGATAAGGTCATATGTGATTTAGTGTGTCTAGATGCATGTGGAGTGATCGTAGCAAGCCCTTATTTATATGTTTGAAAAGCAATTTTATAGAGGCAACAAAAATCTTTTCAAATAGTGGAATAGTTAAAGAGGGCATATTAGGCAAGTAAAACTATGTTTCTACCATCAACTTCAATTAAGCATAAAACAATTTTAAAAAATCATAAAATTTTGCTTAAAGAATCTGAAAATGTACAATAAGCATATATGGATGATAAGTTGAGTTGTGTTCCAGTTATGAAGAGTCAACAAAGTACAATTTCATTTATGTCAGTATGTTCACTATTGATATTCAACTTCCTTCCTTTTACTAGTATGTGGGTTATAACAACAAATGTGGATGTAGATATGGGTGTGAAATGGAACAATCTACTTTGTAAGTTTTATGTTGTACTAATGACTGTGTGGATGAGTAACATGTATAGATTCAAAATAAGTTGGTCTAAAGATATCCGGTAGATGGAGAGACATTGTCCTCACCTTCAAACAATATAGACAATCTTTTGGAGGTCCAAAAGGTCTTAGTGGGGAGGAATGGTCCAAAACGATGAGGTAGTGATTTGGAGGATCAAAAATATGCTCAAAGTTCTAGAAAAAGATAAAAAAATTCAATTATTATATGCTTTTGAAACTAGCTTCATTGTGTATATTTCGTCATTCTGAATCCAACGCAACTTGAACGATCAGAATCTGACTTCGTATGAAGAGGTTATGTAAATTCAAAGTTCAACATTCAAACAGGGCAAAAATTCGAAGGTCAACTGGTCAAATTCAACATTCAAGGTTCCATGTGTCAATAATCAATGGAAGGTTCTGGCGTTCAAAGTTCTAGGCACACGATTTTGTCTAAGACGTGGCACTTCCAGAGTTTGACAAATGTAGTTGCATGGTTGGTTGATTTTGGGCCAATCCTGAGGAGACACATGTCCCTATACCTTACTATTAGGCTACGTAGGTAGTTCTTGTTATGATTCTGGCACACATTTATTTAAAGGAGATAATGGTTATTATATAACAATGTAAACTTTGAAACGAGAACTGCACCTGCTACCCATTTCGTAGAGATAGCAAAAAAGTGACCTGATTTTGAAAAGGAGCAATGAAAAAGACACATATATTTTTTAGAGCATAGCTTTTGGTGCTTTACATTTTTTTATGTACATTATGTTTTAGAATGTTAGTGATTTGCATGCTGATTCAAAAAAGTGGTGATTCTGCATCACACCCTTTTTTAAAGACCTATTTTTTAACTTTAACTTTTTAATGTATAAAATGTAAATAATTATTTTCTAAATTTAACAATTTTTGAAGTGGTCTTCTTCTTCATATTTTCTTGTTTTCATTTTAATTTTTTTTTAGAGTGAGATTTGTATTGTTTTGCATATTTAAAGAAGAAGGTCAATATTTTGATGTTTCGATACTCTACATATTTATAAATCGTTAGTTAATTTTTCAATGCACATGAAATAATTGTCTCCAAAAAGCAATAATTTTTAACTTGACATAAAAATAACCATTTTCAACATAAATATAACTAAAAAATTACACATTTTGATAATTTTTTGTCATTTTTTGCTAGAAATGACATGTCAAAATCACAATTTTTATAGGAAAATTTCAACTAAAAATGGTTAAATAAGATATATATATATATATATATTATATATTATATATAATGAATTTCATGTCAAAAAAATAATAATAAATTATAGTTTTTTCAAAAAAAAAATTATTAACATAAAAATTAATGAGAAAATCATATAATACAAATATTGAACACATAACAACATTAATTGAATGCTTATTATTCTCATAAAATGTCAAAGTCAAAACATGACAAGTATAACTAATTAATAGTTACAAAAAAATGAGCTTGATTTCCAAGCATCACTTAAATTTAATCAACAATATCATGTAATCCAAACTCTTCATCCCCTAGAGTTTTATCGTTGTCTTCTTCCGCAATTTTTTTTGCTTTATTTTGCTCATTTTCCTCTTCTAATGGATCTTTGATGTCTGAGAATCTCCCAATGTATGCCTTTCCAATTATTCCATGTAATGGTGGTTGGGGTTTCTTTTCCTTTTTTGCCACCGGTGATTCACTAAAGTCCCCTTTCTTCAACCCAATTTCTTGCAGTGCATCTAGAAGAAATTGAAGAGAATTAATTCTTTGTTGAATAAAATTGCACTGTATTGGATCTTTTTCAATGGCAATGCAATTTCTTCCTTTTCGAAGGCAACATACTAGTGTTATACCATGGTTCTACCTAATTATCAAGCACAAAATAAATAATGAAGTAAATTAGTACAATGACATATAAATTAAGAAATAAGATATTGATGTTCAATTCCATATAATAAAACTTACATGAGCAAGAAAATAAATCGAGAACCAAATCTCCTTTATTTGAACATATGCTTATAAGATAGTTAATCGATAACTATGGCTTTTGATAAATGTTAACTATCTCTCATTTTTCTTATTTGTCTTCATATGTCAGTTTTCTCACAATAGCATCATAAGCGAGTACTTGGATATGACTCTTTCCATCTACTCTATTAAAAATCATAGACATATAACTATCATCTTTTGCCCAAATATCAATATGGATGAACTCGCAATCATTTAGAAATGGTTGATCTTCATGGTTAAGAAGATTTGACTTTTGCCTCTAACATGAAATAGTAAAAGTTCAATTAACTTGTACATAAATAATTCTTTTAACATTAATAAAATATACATTTTCAACGTCTTACCATGTAAGTTGTATCCTAGTTTGTTTTCCCCTTGAAGCTTGACAATAACATTGCCAATTGTGTGTCTAAATGAAATGTCACAAATCTCGATAATGGTAATGATATGACGTCTAGAAATCTCGCAACCACTTTACTAAGAGCTTGATAAGTATAAGGGTCACTATCTTAGTCAATGTTTGGAATATTGAAACAATGGGGAATATCTACAATAACTAGGGCATAATCCCTTTTAGGTATGAGTTTAACAATGTCTTCACATTTGCCTTGTATTACTTGATATTGAATAGTGTCAAGAATAGTGTCAAGCCCATTCCAAATGAAATGAGTAAGATTTGGATGAATTTTGGTATTCTTAAGACATTTCTTCTTCAGTCTTTCGATCTTAATTTTTTCAATAAAGGTTCTAAAACTATCTGGTGCTCCATTTGCATCCTCCCTCATCTTTAATAAAATAAACAAATATATGTGTAAGTTATAAAATAAAAATAGTATACAGATGAATAAAAATGAATGCATAAATCTACATACCTTTTTAAATGCAAGTAAAAAAAATTAATGTTGATGTAGAACTTGAATCTGGATAGTTGCATACAACATCATCCCAACTACTTCATTCAACAATTTAACCATTTTTTCTTGTATTTTTATGTAAACTTTGTGACTCCATAGTTAAAGTAAAAAAGGTTAATATAATGATATGTATGACCAATACTACTGAGAACAATATGTTATATTTAAAGGAAAATTATAATCAAGAAATAAGTAAAAATAATTCAACAAACTTACTTTTGAAATTCCTCTGACATTTCATCCAATGATAATTCCCCTAAACTCACATGAGATAATATTCCTTTGACAAGTTTTTCATCCTTCACTCCTTGCAATGCTCTCCAAAGTGTGATAGTCATATCTTCTGGAAGCTGCTTCATTTCAGGACCTGATTTAATGTTGCTACATATCAATGGTTTAGACCTTTTGACCTTCTGGTTTTTAATGCTAATTTTCTCCCACATGCTAAAAATCCCATTAATCAATTCCCATATCTATCCAGTACTAAATGCCAACTGGAAAATGTTATCAATACATCTGAATAAATCAGTATTTACTCTGCCACCTTTTGAATTGATTTTATCCTCAATTTGATAGCCCATTTCCATACAACATTCCTTTTGGAAATCCATAGTAACACTTAGCTTATCCCTACCACATTTTTCTTCAAATTCACTATGAACAAATCAAACCCTTTGGATGAAATTCATAGAAATCCTATATTAATTATCTGAATTATGATCCCATGCCACTAAATTTTCTTATGTATCTGATAAACCAACATAAATGATACATTTGATTGTTTCAAAATGTGGGTTATTGGGATATTCCTCCATCAATTGTCTTTGAGCTTCTACAGAATGGTTCCCCCCAAGCACATAATAATTGTATTCAAAACATTTTGACTTATCAAATGCTTCTTTATTGGGAACTTGAACTAGATCAACAAGAAGCACATAACTAACCACATGAGCATATAGATTGTACCTCATCAATGTCTTCAAGTTGTGAACATGTAGGTGGTGTGGCTTTCTGATTTGGTATTTACATTTTCCTTCACTTACCTTATATATTTGTCTCACATTAAGCTGAAATGTACGACCAACCTCAATTAAGTTTCTCTTTGTCAAGTTCTGTTGAATGGTATTTTGTTTTGTTTTAAAAATTCCATCCTCTAAATCAGCGCCTGGGGTAATGATTTCTTTGCTTTCTCTTGAAGTTTCACTAGGATCTTGATTGTTGGTAATGGCTACATCAGGATGTTCAACTTTACTTTCCTTCCACATAACATTCTCATCATTAACTAGAACATATTTATTCTTTGGCATTTTTACTTTTGGTCTTTTATCGCTCTTCCCCTTTCTAACATCAGTTCCAATGTTATCCTCAATAACGACAACATATTCTTCAGTTTCAGTTTCAACTTCCTCATCTTCAAAAGTAACCTATCTACCTTTGCTAGATTTATCCAGTAGAGGGAGTTTTTTTTTATCCCTTGGATGTAGTTTTGTAGCATCATGAATTACTACACTTTTCTTGTTTGACATATCTTCTTTTGACATTGAGTAGAAACTGCTGACAATTTTGATAATTGTTGACACCTAATCATAGGGATTGGGTGAAAAACTATAATTAGTGTAAATAAATAATAGAGAAAATGGAGAGTCATCGGGAGATGAAGTAAATAGTCACTCCCTTTTGTATATAATAATGAACAACTTGAATGAATAATACAATTACACTTGAGGAGTTACCTCCTGGCTTGATATGTTATTAGAGCCAATTCTACTTTTGGCATTGCAGTCTTCCATTGTAACTCCCTGCTTCCATTTCTCCAAAATTTGTAATCTGCCATATTCTTCAGTTCTCTACCCTCTGCCCTCTGCATAATAATGTAGTGTAATGCTTGAAATTCATCTCAACTCCACACCTCCTTTCCAATTATGTTGACTATGGAATCCTTGTTTTTAAACCAATAATCCACCATGTTTCCTTTGTTGGGCAGTCCCGTTGCCCTGAAAATGTCTTGTTGCATCACTAATATCTTGTGACCCAACACTATAGAACATCCAGATTTGAAACACTGCTAGCAACACTGCTATTTGTAAAATTTGCTTTCCATACCTCTCCATGTTGCCTCTAATACGCTGGTAGCTCCAATATGCTTGTTGAAAGAGCAACTCCCTGACATCAATACAGTGGTTGAAAGAGCTACTCTAGTACGCAAGGTGCATTAACCATGGCGAGAGAGCTTGTGCAGTAGTCTTGGAGGTTGAAGTTACATTCATCGAGACAACATATGTATCTTAAGCCAGGGCCATCAAATTGTTTGCAAGCAGAGCATGGGTAATTGGTAGAGAGAATGTCGAGGAATAGTTGGATGTCATGTAAAAAAATAAATATCTGCAATCTCATTTAGATCTCATTTTCATCCATATTGCTCCAGCGTCTAGTAAATGCCCAATATCACAATTTTTTAATATTGCATTGTGTCTAGTCTTTCCATGGTTTGACTTAGAGTCTAACACCTAGAAGCGAGTCTTGTTGGTAATGTCAAATAGGGTCAACACTCTGTTTTTTCCTATCACTGATCCCACATCACACCTAAATTTCCATGTGTCAAACTTGTTGTGTCAAGGTTTTCATGCGCTACAAAACTGCCTATGAGTTTTTGTAGCACAAAACCCAAAATTTGCACTAGCTGCACTACGAAATCATTGATTCTGAACTAGGAGTTTTCGTATTGTGGTACGAAACCACTGAAAAACACCGTTTTAGCATAAAACACTTTGTTTTTTACTTTTTCTAGTCAAGTTCCGATAGGGTTACTGAGCAGCTGAGAACTCAATTTTGAAAACTAAAAGAGGCTTTTCTTCCTAAAATACTGAACTAAACAAAAATCTTTTAGTTTCTTCAAATTCATTATGAGGTGAGAGTAATTTATGGTTAAACTTGCGCTAGAAACTGTTGTAGGTGCAGTTTTTCACAAACAGATTTTTCTTGTTTTACACGTGTTTTTCAAGGACAAATTTTGGCCAGCTAGAGCAATGTTTTAAAAAACCAAGAGAGGTTGTTGTTCTAGACATCATGGACTAAAAAACCGTCTGCAGTTTCATAAAATATGTCATGGATGAGAAGATAAAGTCTCTATCCCACGTGCCAATTTTCAAGGATCCTATACCTAAAAACAGGGAAACATGTTCCCTAATTTCTAGGTTTTATCATCAGCAGTAAGGTGACAACATGGAAGGCTTCATCAAATTCGACCTCATGAGGTTGTAGGTGTCAAAGAATGCATTCAATGTTTAGTTAAGGTGGTTTAGTCATAATAAGGAGTTACACTCCTAGTTGTATTAGGTCTTTAGTACTGTTAGTTAACAATTAGTTGTGATTAATAGTTTGTTTAAGTATCAATAGGTGTCAGGTCAAGTGAAATTCGAATTCCCCTCATGATGGAGGAAGGAATCCAAGCTTGTAATGAACTCTATATAGGACAGGAGATGTAATGCACTAAAGGTTGGCAATTTTGAAAGAAACAAGCACATTGTGTTATTTTATGTGACTGTATGTTTTTAGGTTAATACAAAGATTTGTTTTCACTACTCATGATTCAGAAAGGGTTTTAATGTTTGATTTTCTTCATGGCTTCCTTCATATACTTATTTGTAGTGTTATAGACACATGTTACCTAGAATTCATCTATGATGTTGTAACTTCCTTCATGTGTTTGTAGGTTGTGTTATTTACATTATATCTCTGTTTTTCTTTTATGTTAAAAACCTGTATGCCCTGACTTCCATGTGAAATTGATCTTACTGTTGTACTGAAACACACTTTGACTCCATAGCCCAATGGAAGTTTGTTAATTGGTATTTCAACCATTTATACATTATTGTTTGAATTTTCCATAGAGTTAGCCATCTTATCTTCAAAGTAAAATCTTTAACCCAGTGAGAGAACCCTCTCAGGTTGAGGAGGCTAAGCCTCAAACAAAAGTTTGGTTTGAAATAGTTACTCAAAATCTTCCTGATCAGCAGCCTATCAAGGTTGGGTTTTGTGATAACATTTTGGTGTGTCTGCTGGGAGTCTAAAGATTATTCATTCCCGAAATCAAGAAGCTGAAATTTTGAAGGTAGCAGGGGCTGAGAAAGTTTTTGAGGCTGCAATCTACCTTGGCGACTCCACACATCAAATAACAAATTGGAAGGTGACTCCACTACTAGAAGCTCAATAGCTTGTTGAAGTTTTAAGATGAGTTCCATTACAAGAATGAATGTCAGGTATGCCCCAATGAATCAGTCTCATATCCTTGGTTTTCCAAATCCTTTGCCAAAGGTTGATTGGTTAGATGATCTTCCAATATTCAAAGATGAAAAGAAAGACAATGTTGCTCTTCATTTGGTTAGGTTCCATATGCATGTATTTAGTCTTAAGGTTCATTTCCCTGAAGATTGTCTCATAAAGATGTTTATGACCACTTTAGAAGGAAAATCATGGTCTTGGTATAAAATCTTGGAAAATGGTTCATTATATTCTCTTGCTGATTTTCAGGATGAATTCTATGAGATGTATAAAGAATGTCATCCTTCCTTATTACTGGTGAAAGATTTATGTAAACATTCTTTGAGTCTTATTCAGTATTTGGAGGATTGTTATGATGGTGATGAATTTATGGATGAAGAAATTTTAGAGGCTCTTCATAACAATACGTTTCAACAACTAGAAGAAAGGATAACATCCCATGAAATGCAGCATGAAAGTCAATAGGGGTTTACTTATGAAAACCATGTTACATCCTCTGAGATTAATGTGAAGGTGCAAAAAAATTGCTAGTATTTTGATCATAAAGAGTATGAAAATGATTACAAACACCAAGAAGAAATACTGGAATAATTTTTTTATAATCCTCAGGCAGAGGAAAAGGTTGTTCAGTTTTGTAATTCCTTGCAGCAGCTTACATCAAAGAATGATCTTAAGAAAATTACATTGTTTGTGGGAATCCTTCAGAAAAGCAGTTGGATAACTTATAAAAATAAATGTTGTGTGACTAAATGTCAGTTGTTAGAAGTAATAGGATGTTATGAGGATCATCAAGACGATCATGTATTATGGGATCTTATAGCTAGATACGTGGAAGAGTTTTACTCTCCAGTGTTTCTATTTTTCTATGAAGATCATAGGTAATTCCAGTGACAGTGGTCATCACAATATCTTAGTTTCTCTGAACTTTGATGTAGTAAAAAAACTCAAATATCAAACAAGACAAATTATTGGCTACGTTGGAAATTTCACATTGATTGAGCTGAAAGAAATTTTCAATTGATAGGGTAGGTAGGTAGGAAAATGCAAATAAGCTCAAGGTTGACTGAGCAATTTTCAGTCGATATAGATTTATTTCTCCTACAATGATCATCAAGCTTAAGCCCGAGGTGAAGGCTCAAGTAGCTTAAAGGGGATGATTTTCAAGTAAATTTCTATTTATCATACGCAGATGAAGCATTGGACCTTCGAGTTCTTAGCGTACCACAAGCGCACACTATCCCAAGTGGAGCCACTATTATCACTCAAGAAAAAATTCCTAGATTTTGAACATCAGTTTGATTCCAAAGGATTGGTGTTAGTCTTGGTCTAGTCTTTCCATGGTTTGACTTAAAGTATAACACCTAGAAGGGAGTCTTGTTGGTATTGTCAAATAGGGTCAACACTCTATTTTTTCCTATCACTGATCCCACATCACACCTATATTTCCATCTGTCAAACTTGTGTCAAGGTTTTCATGTGCTACAAAATTGCCTAGGAGTTTTTGCAGTGAAAAACCTAGAATATGCACTGGCTACACTACAGAATCATGGATTCTGAACTAGGAGATTTTGTAGCACACCAGGAAACCACTGAAAAAGCCTGTTTCAGCATAAAACACTATATTTTTGGCTTTTCGTAGTTAACCTCCAGAAGGGTTATTCAACAGCTGAGAACTCAATTTTGAAAACTGAAAGAGGCTTTTCTTCCTAACATACTGAGCTAAAAAAAACTTCTTTTAGTTGCTTCAAATTCATTATGAGGTGGGAGATATTTATGGTTAAACTTGCGCTACCAAAACTGTTGTAAGTGCCATTTTTCACAAATAGATTTTTCCTGTTTCACATGTGTTTTTCAAGGATCGATTCTGGATAGCTTGAGCAATGTTTTAAAAACACAAGAGAGCTTTATGTTCTATATATCATGGGCTACAAACACCTCCTTCAGTTTCGTAAAATATGTCTTGGATGAGAAGATAAAGGCTCTATCCCATGTGCCAATTTTCAAGGATCCTAAACCTAAAAACATGGAAACATGTTCCCTAATTTCTAGGGTTTATCATCAACAGTAAGGTGACAACGTGGGAGGCTTCATCAAATTTGACCTCATGAGGTTTCAACTATCAAAGAATGCAGTCAATGTTTAGTTAAGATGGTTTAGTCATAATAAGGAGTTACACTCCTAGTTGTATTAGGTCTCTAGGGCTGTTAGTTAACAACTAGCTGTAATTAATAGTTTGTTTAAGTATCAATAGGTGTCAGGTCAAGTGAAATTCAAATTCCCTTCATGATGGAGGAAGGAATCCAAGATTCTAATTCACTCTATATATGACAAGAGATGTAATGCACTAAATGTTGGCAATTTTCAAAGAAACAAACACATTTTGTTATTGTACATGAATATATGTTTTCAGGTTAATACAAAGAGTTTCTTTCACTACTCAGGATTCAAAAAGGGTTTTAATGTTTGCTTTTCCTCATGGCTTCCTTCATATACTTACTTACAGTGGTATAGACACATGTTACTTATAATTCATTGATGATGCTCTAACTTCCTTCATGTGTTTGTAGGTTGTGTTCTTTACATTATATCTATGTTTTTCTTTTATGTTAAAACCCTCTATGCCCTGACTTCCATGATTGATCTTATTGTTGTACTGAAACACACTTTGACTCCATAGCCCAATGGCAGTTTGTTAATTGGTATTTCAACCATTTATACATTGTTTTTCTAATTTTCCATAGAGTTACCCATCTAATCTTGAAAGTAAATTCTTTAACCCAGTGAGAGAGCCCTCTCAGTCTGAGGAGGCTAAGCATCAACCAAAAGTTTGTTTTGAAATAGTTACTCAAAGTCTTCCTTATCAGCAACCTATCAGGGTTGGGTTTTGCGATAAAATTTTGGTGCATCTGCCGAAATTTTGAAGATTATTCATTCTCGAAATCAAGAAGCTAAACTTTTGAAGCTAGCAGGAGCTCATAAAGTTTTTGAGGCTGCAATCTACCTTGGCTACTCCACACATCAAATAAAAAATTGGAAGGTGACTCCACTACTAGAAGATCAGTAGCTTGATGAAGTTTCAAGATGAGTTCCATTACAAGAATGAATGCCAGATTTTCCCCTATGAATCGGTTTCATGTCCTTGGTTTTCCAAATCCTATGCCAAAGGTTGATTGGTTAGATGATCTTCCAATATTCAAAGATGAGAAGAAAGACAATGCTCCTATTCATTTGGTTAGGTTCCATATGCATGTACAGAGTCTTAAGGTTCATTTCCCTGAAGATTGTCTCATGAAGATGTTTATGATCACTTTAGAAGGAAAAGCATGGTGTTGGTATAAAATCTTGGAAAATTGTTCATTATATTCTCTTGCTGATTTTCACGATGAATTCTATGAGATGTATAGAAATGTCATCCTTCCTTATTGATGGTAAAATATTGTTGTAAACATTCTTTGAGTCTTATTCAGTATTTGGAGGATTCTTATGATGATGATGAATTTATGAATGAAGAAAATTTAGAGGCTCCTCATAACAATATGTTTCAACAACTAGAAGAAAGGATCCTAAACCTAAACACAGGTAAACATGTTCCCTAATTTCTAGGGTTTATCATCAGCAATAAGGTTACAACGTGGGAGGATTCATCAAATTTGACCTCATGAGGTTGTAGGTATCAAAGAATGCATTCAATGTTTAGTTAATATAGTTTAGTCATAATAAGGAGTTACACTCCTAGTTGTATTAGGTCTCTAGGACTGTTAGTTAATAGCTAGTTGTAATTAATAGTTTGTTTAAGTATCAATAGGTGTTAGGTGAAGTGAAATTCGAATTCCCCTCATGATGGAGGAAGGAATCCATGCTTGTAATGAACTCTATATATGACAAGAGATGTAATGCACTAAAGGTTGGCAATTTTCGAAGAAACAAGCACATTGTGTTATTATACATGACTATATGTTTTCAGGTTGATACAAAGAGTTGCTTCCACTACTCAGGATTCAGAAAGGGTTTTAATGTTTGATTTTCCTCATGGCTTCCTTCATATACTTACTTTCAGTGGTATAGAAACATGTTACTTATAATTCATTGATGATGCTCTAACTTCCTTCATGTGTTTGTAGGCAGTGTTCTTTACATTATATCTCTATTTTGCTTTTATGTTAACACCCTCTATGCCTCGAATTCCATGTGAAATTGATCTTACTATTGTACTGAAACACACTTTTACTCCATATCCCAATGGAAGTTTTTTAATTGGTATTTCAACCATTTATACATTGTTGTTCAAATTTTCCATAGAGTTAGCCATCTAATCTTCAAAGTAAAATCTTTAACCCAGTAAGAAAGCCTTCTCAGCTTGAGGAGGCTAAGGATCAGCCAAAAGTTTGGTTTGAAATAGTTACTCAAAGTCTTAACGATCAGTAGCCTATTAGGGTTGGGTTTTGTGATAACATATATATATACCTCTGTATATATATTATTTTTTTTTACAAGCAGATGTGCAATTTCTTATAGAGTATTGGCAACAGAAGTATATATTTTTTTATAGTACATAATTTTTAAAATGCATTCGTTGATATCTATTGTGGGAGGTGTTCTGACCGGCGAGGAGAACTAGAATGGTCACAAAAAATCAAACACACTCTCATTTTTAATGAGCTTGGAAAGGAGTGTGTGTTGGAAATGGAGATAAAGAGCCACAACAACCTACCTCAGATAAGGAATTCTCCATTTGGGAAAATAAGAACAACAAGGCTTATGCATTGATTCCAGCATCAGTAAATGAAGAGGTGAGTCGTCATATTTCACCATTTTCAAATGCTTTCAAAGCCTTAATAAAACTGAAGGAACTCTATGACTCACACTCTACACTTGAAGTTGTTCAACTCATGATTAAACTGTTCACTCTTGAATTACAAAATGATGATCCTCTTGCTCTTGCATCAGAAGTAAAATCTATTATGCATGACATCAAAGTCACTAACGTTGAACTGGATATTCCCCTCATAGCTTTTCTCAAGGCACCTTATCCCACTTACTCAAATTATCTTGAGTCATTGCAAGCCAATGGAAACCTCAAAGATATTACCTTTGATTACCTTGTGAAAAAATTTGTTAAAAAAGTGGAAGATTTTGGGAAGAAGATAGCTCCTCAGTCTTCTAAAGGGGCTGTGTGCCTTGCTCATAGAGAAAAGAATCTTGCTCAAGATTCTTCTAGAGGAAAAGGTGGTCGAAGAGGAAGAGGAAGAAATTTCAGAGGCAAGGGGGGGTAGAATCTCTCAAGGAGAAAAGTTAGATTTGCACTGCATACGTTGCAAAAGAGATGGATCACATGATGCATCCTCATTCAAGTTGCCTTGGGAAAAAATTGACCAGGAAATAAACCAACCCAAAGGTAAAACTAATGATAAAGAGAAAGGTAAAGCACCTGAATCCACTCACTATGTTGTGGCATACTGTAATATTGGAGTAAATGAAGGCTTATATAATGCTTCACTTACTTCTTGG